>ML790286.1:68847-84287 GCA_009831015.1 Picea engelmannii | reverse complement strand
AGAAATATCCATCTAGGATATTTTCCCTGACAAATTCACTTTCCTTCATCTCATTATTCCACAATTAATCATGGGTTCTCTTACTCCACAAAGCGTCTTCCCGTGAGGGCTTTCACCATAAGGGGACCACTTTGGAGTTCATCAATATTTACTTCTTATCAACCATGACAAAACAATAATGAGTCATATTTACATCAAACAATCTTGGGTCCATTACCCAAACCTTTGTGCTACGGGGCTTTCTTCAAGGGTTGACATCAATGCCAACCAACCTTAATCAACATCAGTCTCCTTCGGAAATGATAATTCAGCCAAAATTCATTGGAGAAGGAACAGTCTGAATTGGGAACACGAATAAAAAGGCACAAAATGTTCTATTGGTGGAAGATACGAAACATACTAAGTGTGAGTCAAATGTGTTACCAAGGTCATAAAGTTACTTTCGATTCACAAAAGTGTGAGATAAGAAGAGAAGGTTCAGGGAAATTGGTCAGTACATCTACAAGAACTTCAAACAACATATATGTGTTAAGTGAAATTGGAAATGAAAAGTGTTGTCTAGGAAAGGAAGATGAAAGTTGGCTATGGCATAGAAGAATGGGTCACATGCATTTTGATAACCTTGTCAAAGTCAGAAAAAGAGAAGCAGACAGAGAAATTCCCTAGATCACGAAACCAACCAACACTTTATGCAAGCATTGTCAACAAGGAAAGCAAACAAAGACCGGGTTCAAATCAAAGGAATATTCAACAACAAGACCATTGGAAATTGTGCATACTGGTCTAGTTGGACCAACTACAACAAAGGTCTTAAAATGTGAGAGATACTCTATGTTATTAGTTGATGATTATACAAGAATGACTACAATTTGTTTTCTCAAGAACAAGTCAGAAGCTTTTGAAAACTTCAAGATCTCCAAGGAAATGGTTGAAAATGAGATGGATTCAAGAATCAAATGCTTGAGATCTGATAATGGAGAAGAGTTCACTTCAAATGAATTTATGGACTATTGCATCAGTCATGGAATAAAAAGGCAATTCTCCATTGTTAGGACACCTCAACAGAATGGAGTTGTTGAAAGAAAGAATAGGACAGTACAGAAAATGGCTCGAACAATGCTAATGGATTCCAAATTGACAGATATATTTTGGACATAGTCATTGCATACAACAATTCACATTCAAAATATAGTAATGCTCGGAAGAAACACTAATAAAACTCCCTACAAGCTAATGAAAGGAGGACCAACAAATGTGAATCACTTTAGAGTTTTTGGAAGCAAATGCTACATCAAAAGAGAAGATGGAAGAATGGGAAAGTTTGACTCTCGTGTGTACAAATGAGTACTTGTTGGTTACTCAAGTACAATGAAAGCATACAAGTGTTACAATCTAAGATTGAACAAAGTTGTAAAAAGCATCAATGTAACAATTGATGAAACAAGCAGACCATAATCAAAGGAAGAAGAAAACAAATCAATGGAACAAATTTTTGAAGAAGAAGAAGCAGAAGAGGAAGTAGAAGAGGAAGATGAAGAGAATCCGACAGAACCATAAGAGCAAGTTCATCAAGTATCTCCAAAGACACCTAGCAAATGAGTACAAAATAATCATCCTTCATATCAGATTATTGGAAACAAAGATGCAGGAGTTGAGACTAGAAGAAAAATGCGTTCACCAGAACAAACACACCTAGCACTCTTATCCAAAATTGAACCAAACTGTTTTGAAGAAGCCAACCAAGATGAATTTTGGAATAAGGCCATGAATGAAGAATTGGATCAAATAGAGAAAAATGACACTTGGAAACTGGTTCCAAGACCAAAGAATAAGAATGTGATCGGCACAAAATGGGTTTTCAAGAATAAATTCAATGAATATGGACAAGTTACAAGGAACAAAGCTATATTGGTATGTAAAGGATATGCACAGATTGAAGGAATCGACTTTGAAGAGACATTTGCCCCAGTTCCTAGAATGGAAGCAATTTGGTTGTTTTTAGCCTATGCATGCTCCAAAAATGTTAAAGTATATCATATGGACGTAAAATCATCTTTTCTTAATGGAGAACTTGAAGAAGTCTACATTGAACAACCAGAAGGATTTCAGTTGTCAAAGAATGCAAATTATGTGTGTAAATTAAAGAAGGCCGTGTATGGTCTAAAACAGGCTCCTAGAGCATGGTACTCTAGACTAGATAAGTATCTGTAGCAGGCAGGGTTCAGAAAAGGAAGTGCAGACAACAACGTCTACATCAAGGTAAGTGAAGGTAATATTTTATTAATTGAAGTTTATGTTGATGATATTATTTTTGGTAGTGATGATGATAGGTTAAGCCAGAAATTTGCAAAAGATATGCATAATGAATTTGAAATGTCGTTACTTGGAGAACTATCCTTCCTTTTGGGACTTCAGATACGTCAAAGCAACCAAGGAATATTTATTTCTCAATCCAAATATATCATAGAAATGATAAAAAGGTTTGGAATGGAAGATTGCAAACCAATTATCACTCCCATGCAAACCAGTTGCAAGTTGAGCAAAGATGGTGATTCGAAGTCTACATATCAGAGGCAATATAGGTCAATGATTAGTAGCCTACTATATGTGACAACATCCAGACAAGATGTAATGCAGGCAGTTGGGCAGGTGGAATGATTTCAAGCATCACCAAAGGAGTCACGTGTGTTAGAAGTGAAGAAGATTTTTAGATATCTCAAAGGAACATAAGAGTTTGGATTATGGTATCCAAAAGGAAAGGATCTATCACTTATTGCCTATATAGATGCAGATTGGGAAGGTTGTATTGATGACTAACGAAGCACCAGTGGGGAAACATTCTACTTGGGTGAGTGTTTAGTATCATTTGTAAGAAAGAAACAATCATCAATATCTTTATCTACAGCCGAGGCAGAGTATATTGCAACAACATCATGTTGTACACGGGTTCTTTGGATGAAACAAGATCTGACAGATATACAGGTTGAGTGTGATCAACCCATTCTAATCTATTGTGATAATAAAATCACCATCAGTATCTCGAAGAACCCGGTGATGCATTCCAAGACGAAGCACATTCCAATAAAGTATCACTTTCTACAGGAGCAGGTTGCAGAAAAGAACATCAGAGTTGAGTATGTGGGAACAAAAGAACAAGTGGTTGACATCTTCACAAAACCACTTCCACGGGAATCCTTTGAATATCTTCTCCAGAGACTTGGAGTTATTTCCACTCCAAAATGAATGTTTTTTGAATCCTTATCTTATATGTCTTATATTTACACGATGAAGCACCATAAGAGAACAGTTTAGTCAGGGGCAGAAACCTCGGATGGAAAGATACCTTTTCCATTGATGACAAAGGAGGAGACATTTATCAGATGCAGAGGAAAGATGCATGGTTATAGGGGGAGCATATTTATCATATATAGAGGAAAAAGGCATGGTTCCATGGGGAGCATAAGTGATATGATTTCAGTATTGCATCAGAGTGTTTCCATCAATGCCAAAGGGGGAGATTGTTGATTAAGGTTGGTTGTCAATTATGTCAACCCTTGAAGAAAACCCTGTAGCACAAAGGTTGGGAAATGGACCCAATATTTTTTGATGTAAAGATGACTCGTTATTGTCTTGTCATGGCTGATAATAAGTAGAAATGGATGAACTCCAAAGTGTTCTCCTTATGGTGAAAGCCCTCACAAGAAGACGCTTTGCAAATTGAGTTATCCTAGAAGTATGGTTAGAGAACCCATGATTATTTATGGAATAATGAGATGAAGGTTAGTGAATTTGTTAGTGAAACTATCCTATATGTATAGTGCTTGTAATTACATATCCAATGGTATGTGTAATGTCACATAAATCCTCACGGTTAGAGAGTTATGGCCATGAGAAGTTGGAGAACCCAGGTTTGGGTAATGGACCCAAGTTTGTTTGATGGATAACGGTATGATTTTTGATACATTTTTAGGTAATTTTATTCTATATGTATATTACATGTCATTCCATTTATAGTGGTATGTGGAACGCCACATAACTCCTCCCGGGTTGAGAGTTATGGCCTTACGAAGTTGGAGGACCCTCACATGTCATCTAGAAGCCCCAAAAGGTCAAAGTAGTCAAAGTGGTTTAAGATATTTTAAAAGGTAAATAATAAAGTGAAGTCATGAGTGTATTATAATTCAAAGTGAATACAAAATAAATTATTTCAATAATAAATTTAATGGAGAAATTAGAAGTGGGTTAACCCTAAAATAAGGAAAGTGAGTAAAGTGACCTAGAAGATGTTTTTAAGGAAGCTACTTGGAGAGTATAAATAAGAGGCAAGGCTCTATAATTTTAGACACACTTGAGAATATTGAATACCTATAGGTTTATAAGGTAACCAAAGGATATATAAGCCTAATTTCTGAGGAAAGTGAAGAAAAGAAGGTCGGAATTCAAGGAAGGATAAATTATTTTGATGATGCTTTCTAAGGTATGTTTTTTTCAAGTCATCTCACCATTTTAGAAATAACTTTTTTTGTAGAATGATTCAGACTGTGAAATTGATATACCATTGAGGGAACTTATTCAAGTATTTTTGGTGAAAAATTGACCTTGTGGGTCGTTGTACTTTTGGAGTTACACTATGGAAAATAGTGTTTGTGGCTAGTCCCGAAACTAGTCAAAAACAAGTGTTTCGGGTACAAACATCATAACTTCTTCATAACAGATCCAAATTCAGTAGGAAAAAATGTGTTGGTTATATTATAGTATTTAGTATGTTTTGTAACATTTTTAGGTAAATTCAACAAATATTCTGTGTGGGGCACGCTCTACAAGGTCTCTCTCTAGAATGAGCCATAATTCAGCAAGGTGTGCCATTTTTGCTATAACTCCTTGTTTGAGAGGTTCCAAGTAGTGATACCTGGAGGAGTTGCATACAACACACTGAAGAACATTGTGTATCAGTTTCATATATTTATTCATTATAGGTACAAAGTTATGATTATTTCAAGTTAGGGTTGTTGACTAATCCAAAACTAGTCTTGTGAGACTAAAGAAACATTTGATGAAAATACTAGTCTCTTGTTGTTAAAGTTAAGGAAGGTTTGCAGGTATGTGATAATATACAATAGGTCCATTGCAGAGTTAAAAATCATATTTGGATGATGAAATTGATGAGGGCTTTTGGTTGAGGTACAAGTTGGGTACATGGTTCAGACAAGTAGTCGATGAGTTGGCACATAAATGAGGTGTATAGTTGATTACGTTGGTACATATTGATGATTCATAGTTGATGAGTACTTGACACATGATTGGTACATACTTGGTACATGGTTGGTTGCGCTTTTTTATGCTACAGGTTGGTTGGTACAGGTTGGTGCATGGTTGATGCACTTTTTTATGGTACAGGTTTATTACAGGTTGAGGTACAGGTTGATGCATGGTTGATGCATGGTACAGGTTGATTGGTATAGGTTTACAGTAGTATATCTCACAGTGATAGTGTTACAGTGGTTCCATCATTCTACTTCTACGTCAGGGTGGTTGGACGGGGCAAGGACAGGTGGTTGTAGCCACCTTCCGGTTGTAGCTGAAGAACTTAGGGGGTTGTAGCCTCCTTCTGGTTATAGCCAGAGAATTGGGGAGTTGCAGCTTCCCTCAGGTTGTATCCTGAGAAACTAGGGGGTTGGAGCCTCCTTCCAGTTGCAGTTGGAAAACAAAGTAAGTTGGTGCTTCCAATGAATGTAATTCTTCAAGACATATAAGAAAAAGCATTTTGTGGTTTTCTCCCGATTTGTGTTTCCACGTAAAACACTGGTGTACTGTGTATGTGTGTGATTTATCATTTCTTATTGTTCATTATTGGGTAATAATTCTACATTGATATAACACTTGGATTATTTGTAGAAAAGGGATTATAATTATGCTATTACTGATTCACCCCCCCTCTCAGTAATCCAACAAATGGTATCAGAGTTAAAGGTCACGAGTTCGATACACACTTGGTTCGCGCTGAGGGGGATATTGTTGCGTGAAATTGCAAGTAGTCAACGCTCCCTAATGTATCGTGACAAGGGACTAATTGCCTCTCGTGGATCCTTGAAATCTAGCGGTGTTGATTTTACCAATCACCTGTGGGTTTTGGTGTAACGGTAGTCGTTCCACCAACACAATCGCCCAAGGTATCAACTATTTAATGTGAAGTGAATAGAGCTCAAAAGAAAAGACCTATATGAAACTTGAGTTTTAATGTGCAAGTGTTATAGATATGAATTCTTGGAAACACGGATGTTCCACCATAGACACAAAAATCACGTCTATTGGTTAACAACTTTGTTATGATTATCAAGTGTGATGCTTCTATTACAATATGTTGACAGTCATTAAAGAACAGTTCAAACATTACCAATTTCATTTTCCTAGGATTAATCCCCCCTACAAAACTTCTCATGGTTTAAGCAAGCAAATAAACCAAGAAAAAACAAGGAAAGCCTAATTGTACAAACCAACAATAATAAACTGACAACCATGACTAAAGTTAATTCTAGAATGCACTAAAAAATCAAACCAATAATCAACCTAAAAGATCCAAAGATGATTGTTCAAAATCAAAATTAAAATTTGAACATGAAGAGTAAAATCAAAATTTTCAAACTCAATTTAAATCAGAAAAAGAAAATTACTATTCCAATAACTTGACCTACCTAAACATTTTGATAAGAAACAAGCCATGGTATAAAAGAAAGGATAAAAAAAAATGTGAGACGTACTAAAAAGAAAATCAAATTTTGAACCTGATGTAACTTCACCATTCAGCTTATTCTCACAACTAATTTAACTTTCAATTATGTATGTGTAGCTCAATTAAGATTTCTAAAGGTGAAATGTTTTATTTTTTATTTTTTAACAAGACTAGGATGTTCAAGTAACATATTTTTTTAATTAAAATAAATCAATTGCAATGAATCTAACAAAGACTATAATATATTGAAATGAACATTAAAATATTCCTAACCCTACACTACATTATACAATACTTGGCCAAAAACGGGCTAGGTATAGTCATAGTGTCAGTGTAACAATTCATGTAACTTCAAACCTACAACAATATTTTCAATAAAATCCATTAGTAGAAAGAAATATAGTCTTAAACCAAAGATAGAAAAAGGTACCTCATTGTGCATTATGTCTAAAATGAAAATGTCTTTATTCAAAGGATACTTATCAAAGTAATATTTTTCTAACTAGGTTTCAATCCTACAATAGAATCCAAAATGATTGTGTTAAGCCCTAATTCATGGAACATTTCCCCTTAATTGGGGCATATTACATTAGTATTTTTATTTTATTTATGTCGGCTTGGGTCCATTAATTGTAATTGTACCTCCTAGTCTCCTATATATACCAAGGAGACCTTTTCATTTGGAATCATCTTGTATTTTTGAATCCATGTGATGCATAAGGAGGTTTCCCCCTTGAAGAGGCTTAATATATGAATTTATCTCTTTTCCAAGGAGTTGAGTACTTATTCTGAGGTTTTTTGCTATCTTGATATTTGGTTCTTAACATTTGGTATCAAAGCTAGATAATCCTCGGGACTTGCTTCTCCAAAACACGTCGTCTTTTTATTTTCACTAAGACTTTGTTTCTGGAAGATTTCAGGATCTGAAATTTCTATGGTGTATAGGATACATATAGAGATAACTTATGTCCAAATTTAAGATCTTGGTTCATTACATTTGTGGAAATACATTATGTTCAATGTAGGGTTTGTGACTACATCTGAAACTAGTATGAAATATGCATTATTGGAATTTTCGCTCCCAATTGTTTTTGGATAGGATTCAGGTTCTGAAATGTTTATAGTACGAAGGAAGAATAGTGAAGTATATTTTTTACAAATTTCATCCCTTGATTCTATGTACTTTGAAATTTATTCTCTGAGGAAATTAGGGTTTTTGGTTAGTCCAGATTTCAGTCTAAAACAGGTGTTCTTGGGAAAATTGTTATATTTGAAGCTACAGACCTCCAAACTACGTGAAAAATATCCCATTTGTTCGGGTATGGACCTAATTTTTATTGGTATAAATTTCAATATTTGAAGTGAAGATAGTGACACGTGGAAGTCCATACATGTTCTCTCTCCTGAAAGGGAAAAAAATCAACACATCTTGGTAAAGTTATCATAAAATTCTCTTGGAGAATCCAATCTTGGTCTAACCTGTGGGGTTGGAAAGAAGACACATCAAGTTGGAAAGAAGACACATCAGGCTAACTCAAGATGAAATTTTAGACTCATAAGGGAATAAATTGCATAGATACAGCATAAGAAAGGTCATCTAGAAGAACAGTCTCCAAATCAAGGTTTTAAAAGGTGCAAATTTTTTTTTAGGAAATTTGCATATCTTTTGACTAGAAGATCCAATTGGGGTGATTCAAAAAGTGGAATAAAGTGGGATGAAAGGAGTATCACATAAATTTGTGAGAATCTTAGGGTGTTTTAGGTACATACATATTCCTACGTCTTTAAGCCTAGGAGCTATCATTACTTGTCAACGCTACTACCCGAGGACTATTTGGTTCGTCCATGTACCTAGAGTATATCAGAAGGCCCCTTTAGAAATGTTGTGCATTAGAAAAAAATACTACATATTTGAGCTCCCACATACCTGTCATATATCAGGAGACCCCCTAGAATCATGAGACCAACCGATTAAACCATTTGGTCATATTTTTTTAATAGTACACCGAGAACAACACTCGGGGAGATCACTCTCTAGTACTTGGGTAGTCGGAGAGTATGGATAATGGCATGGTCAAGCCTCATTAGTTAGTTCCCTGAGATATTGGTCTAAGTACTATTGTTGGAACCTGCATGTATATCAGAGAGATATAACACCTGATACTCCCTTGTATGTGAGGACCTCTGCCTAAGACAATTAGGAATTCCTACCTTGTAGTGATACTTGGCCAACATGCCACCAAAAAAGGGAAATTCTACACCAAATAATCCTTTAAACAGTCCTACTTAGACTCTTGATGAAGGTGAAGAAATGCACAAGGACATAGATGATTTACAAAAGAAGACAGTAACAAAATATGAACTAAAAAGGATGATGGATTCAACTGAAGATAAGATGGAAGCAATGATGGATACTAAGATGGATGGATTAAAAGAGAAGAACATGGAAGGGTTGAAAATTTTTCTAATAGACAGGCCACCTAAAGGTGACAATGTATCCCATGAAATTCATGATGAGGACACAAGGAAGATGAATCAATACTAGAGAAACTCCAACTTTGGGTTGAACACCAACCACTTTCCTAGGACCGATATGAGGAAGTTTGATGGCAAGGATCCAATCACATGGATACTCCAGATGGAGCAGTTCTTTGATTTACATGACGTGCCTCACACACAAAAAGTACGAATTGTGTCCTTATATTTAGAAATTAATCAATTTGTGTGGTATCGATGTCTTTGTTCTCTCAAATCACTTGTCACTTGGATAATTTTCATGGAATAAATGATAGAACACTATGAGGATACAAGGAGAAACACCTTCTTCAGCCAATTGATAAATATGAAGAATTTTTTTTTAGTTGTGGAGCACATTGAGAACATCCAAAGATTGAATATAAAGGTAATAGATATTCCATATAAGCACCTGATTGATGTATTCATAGGAAATTTAAAGGATAGAATTCAACATGAGGTTCACCTTTACAAACCCAAAGCATTGGATAATTCATTCATGGTGGCAAGAAATGTTGAAAGTAAAAATATGGCTATGGCTACTAGAAGGACCACCCCTGACATCTATCGAGAGAATAATATTCCTTCTTCTAAACCACCTGAACCTACAAGGTTGACACCTCAACAATTGGAGGAAAGAAAAGAAAAAGGTTTATGGTTTAATTGTGATAGTAAGTACAGTAAGGTACATAAGTGTGGTGAAAAGATATTATTCTACATAGATTGTGAAGAGGAAGGAGAACAAGAAAAAGAACAAGAACCATGTCAATATGAAGATGTACAAGATATTTCTTTTGAAGAGATGAATCCCGCCATATCATGTGATGCATTGGCTAGAATTAGCACTCCTCAAACCCTCAAGATCGAAGGATATATCAAAACGAAAAAGGTAATAGTGTTAATTGATTCTAGTAATACTCATCATTTCATTCACTATAAATTAGCCAAAACTCTCAATTTATTTATATATCCAGTGCCAGAGTTTCAAGTAATGATTGCAAATGGGGGAACTATAAATTTCTCATGAAAATTCCATAAGATCAATATTACTATGGGGGAATATGTAATGAATATTCCAATGATTTATATACCCATGGGTGGTGTTGATGTCGTACTAGGGGTCCAATGATTACAATCATTGGGAACCGTGGATTTTATTTTTCAAGAACTTTTCATGAAATTTTCATTGGAAGGAAAGGAATTTGAGTTAAGGGGTATCGTAGGGAAACCCAGTAAGGTGGTAACCTCTAATGGCATGACAAAATTATTGAAAAAGGGGAATCAAGGTGTAATTGTACAACTATGCTCACTAGATGTTCAAACATCTAAGCCATCTGTTCCTCTAGATCTCCAAGGGATCATTGATAAGAATTCTAAAGTATTTGAAGATATCCCCATAGGTCTTCCACCCACCTGTGATCATGATCATGTTATTCACTTAATTCATGGGAGTGTTCCTCCTAACATCAAGCTTTACAGATACCCTTATGCCCAGAAGAGTGAAATTGAGTGTATGGTTGCAACAATGTTAAATGCTGACATTATTAGACCTATCCAAAGTTCTTATGTTGCACCGGTGGTAATGGCACTCAAGAAAGAGGGCTCATGGTGTATGTGTCCAAATTATAGAGAGATCAACAAGATCACCATTAAAGATAATTTTCCCATTCCCATCATTGATGAATTGTTATATGAACTACATGGAGCAATCTACTTCACAAAGTTGGACCTTCGTTCAGGGTATCATCATATTAGAATGAAGGAAGAAGATATTCCAAAAACAACATTCATAACTCATAAAGGCCATTATGAATTTTTTGTCATGCCTTTTGGCCTTACGACTGCACCTTCCACATTCCAAGGGTTGATGAATTCCATTTTCAATCCCTTCCTTCAAAAAAATTTGTTAGTATTTTTTGATGATATACTAATCTACAGCAAGTCTTGGGAAGATAATGTTCGACATGTTGACAAGGTGCTACAACTACTAAAGGAGCAACAACTATATGCCAAACTGTCTAAATGTTTCTTTGGGGTGAAGGAGGTAGAGTATTTGGGTCATATTGTATCTCATGAAGGTGTCAAGGTAGACCCTAACAATATTAAATACATGATGGGCTAGCCGATTCCCAAAACATTTAAGAATCTTAGAGGACTTTTGGGTTTGACAGGTTACTACCGCAAGTTTGTTCGGAACTATGGAAGAATAGTAGCACCTTTAACTGCATTAACTAAGAAGGATGCATTTTCATGGACTCTAGAGGCAACTCAAGATTTTGAACAACTTAAAGAGGCAATGTGAAAATATCCTCTCTTGACCACACCAGAAAAAACCTTTATTGTGGAATGTGATGCCTCGGGAAATAGAATTGGTGTTGTTCTAATTCAAGAACGAAGGCCCCTTCCTTTTGAAAGATGACCACTCAAGGGAAAGGACTTACAAAAATCCATTTATGAGAAATAAATGATGGAAATACTACATGCATTGAAGCAATGGTGGCCTTACCTAATAGGTAGGCACTTTAAGGTAAAAACAGAGCATGACAGTCTTAAATACTTCTTGGAACAAAGAATATCTTTAGAAGAGCAACAAAAATGGGTGACCAAGATGTTAGGTTATGACTTTGAAATCATCTACAAAAAGGGAAAGAAAAATGTTGTGGCAGATGCACTCTAAAGAAAGGATAAATATGTTGAGGCATTTCTCTATGTTATCTCTATCATCTAACCTAATTGGATAACATAACCAAGGGATGAATGAAAGAATGGCGAAGAAGTGTGGACTCTCATTAAAAGGTTGCAGTAGGATTCCAGTGCATTCGATACATTTAGATGGAAAAATGATTCACTATGGTACAAATATTGCTTATATTTATGTAATAAATCCCAACTCAAACAAAAGGTACTTTTGGAATTGCACACCTCTTTGGTAGGAGGGCACTTAGGATTTTTGAAAACTTATCACAGGGTAAAGAGGGAATTTTTTTGGGATGGCCTTAAAATTGATGTTCAAAGGTTTGTGTCAAAATGTTTGGTTTGCCAACAAATTATGGTGGAAATAGTTAAGACCTCATGTCTTTTACAACCATTAGCCATTCCAAGTCAGCGTTGGGAGAAGGTTTCCATGGATTTGATCACAGGGTTACCGAAGTCTAAAAGAAAGAGTGTCACCATGGTGATTGTTGATAATCTTACCAAGTACAAACACTTTTGTGCACTCTCTCATCCTTTCAAATCCAATATATTTGCTACTGCATTCATGGAGACGGTTCAAAAACTACATGGAAGCCCAAAGATTATTGTAAGTGACAGAGATCCCATCTTCACTAGACATTTTTGGACATAATTATTTTCTTGTTTGGATACTCAATTGGATCATATCTCATCTTATCTTCCTCATTCTGATAGAAAAACTAATATAGTGAATAAATTTATGGAAGGCTACCTTCATTACTTTGTCTCTGATTAACAAACATAATGGTTCAAGTGGCTACCCTTGGAAGAATGGTGGTATAACGCTTCCTTTCATACTACAACAAAAATGACATGATTTATGGCACTTTATGGATATCACCCACCATCCATCACTTCTTCTCTAAAATAAAAATATAAGGTTCAAGCAATGGAATATCACATCGAGCATCAACAACAATTTCTCCAACACTTAAATGATAACCTGACCATGGCACAAAATCACATGAAACAACAAGCAACTAAGCATCGTAGTGAAAGAAGTTTTGAAGTAGGGGATTGGGTATTTTTAAGACTAGAACCATACAAACAGATGCCCCTCAATCAATCTAAGAAGGATAATAAATTATCACCAAAGTAATATGGTCCTTATAAGGTGTTTCAAAAGATTGGTACTATGGCATACAAATTGGAGATGCCTACATCTTCACGAGTACACCATGTTTTCCATGTTTCATGCTTAAAGAATGTTATATGTGATAATATCCCAGTTAAAACTATATTTCCAGAACTTGATGAGGAAGGGAAAATGATATTAAATACTGAATCTATCACTGACACAAGAATTTTCCAGCTGAGGAATAGATCAATTTCAAAGTATCTCATTAAGTGGAAGAAACTACATGTTGAAGATTCCACATGGGAAGATGAGTATTTTATATAGAAGCATACAAAACTACTCAAGCGTTGAGGAAAACACTTGTTTGAAGGGGAGGGGAATTTTAATCCCTAATTCATGTCACATTACCCCTTAACTGGGGAAAATTACATTCGTATTGTTATTTTATTTATGTCGACTTGGGTCCATTAGTTGTAATTTTACCTACTAGTCTCCTATATATACCAAGGAGACCTTTTCATTTGGAATCATCTTGTATATGTGAATTCATATGATTTATAAGGATGTTTCCCCCTCAAAGAGGCTTATTATCTAAATTTCTCTCTTTGTCAAGGTGTTCAGTACCTATTCTGAGGTTTTTATGCTATTTTGATATTTGGTTCTTAACAAATTGTCATGTGATATTTGAAGGGGAATCCTAGAAAGATAATCTAATTGATCAAAATTATGGAAAACAAGTTCAAGTACTTAATTATGTGAAGAAACATTACAATTAATGTTTTTATTGATCGTAAAAGATAGAGTAAAATTTTGAAGTATAATCATTGATTGAAATGTTTCATTTTCTTCATCATTTTTTTGAGATTTGTTCTTAAAGTTACCACTAACTTGAAATGTGTTGGTATAATCAAATTATATACATTCATAATCTTCTACAAACACATAAGATATAACATCAATACTAAAACATATAAAATGCATGCATAACCTACTAAACAACTTGAAAGTTGTAGATATATATGCATAAAAACTTATTAACAAAAAATGGAGAAAACATAAAATAAAAATGTAAAAAAATAAATCCTAGTTCTTATTTACAAAAAATACATCATCATTACAGAGCAATGGAAATATATCCATAGAAATATCTTCCAACCAAACATCAATTAAATATATAATATTGAGTTTGAGTGTTATTGAATACATGAATGGAGGGTGTAACAACCTAATAATTCTAAACATCATTAAGTTTCATAAGCAATTTATTTAGTAAGTTGAAACAATAACTTCCTAGCATAATATTGATTTTCATGACAGCAACTTCAGTAACTTAGATTTATCAATAAATACTGAATTCATGGCAGAATGAAATAAATACATAACTTGACAAATACCTGGTTCTGATGCTAATTTATGTTGCCCCTTTTGCCTTGTTGCTTCCTTCCTGCTACCTGGTACACAGATCAATCCTGCATCAACAAGAAAACAACTGCCCAAAACTATTGTCCTCCCTGCCAACTAGGAAAACTACCTAGCTCTAGGATATCTACGGATATCCTGGCCCTCCGTGCCCAAAACCTCCAGCAACTCAGTGCCTCAACTGATCAAAAGCCACAACCCCAAAACTCTGTGCTCACAGCAAGTCCAAAAGTCCTCAGAAAATCTCCTCTCGAATCCTCCTCCCATCCACCTTCCCCTTTTTCCTTATCCCTCCTTCGCCGACTCATGCAGTTACTCCTCCAACCACCTTCAGTGCTTGTCCCTTCTCCCTCCTTAAATTTTTTATCTTCTCGGGATTCATAGACTCCCTCTCTGCATATGCAACCATTTTTTTAACATTTTTCATTGATCTTTTAAATTTATTTCTCGGGTCATTAAATGTGATCTGTAGTTAGAGTATTACTTACTTAATCACAATTATTTTCTTTAATTAATTTTACTTTATAATCTTTAAATATTTATTTAACTAGGGTCGTTACATACACCCACCCTTCAAGAAACTTCGTCCCGAAGTTTAAGGTATCTGATGGTACAAAGGAAAAGAGCATGGTTCACACATTCACAACAAGTAACTGACATTATCAGTAAGTAAGTCAAGAAAGCTCATACATACTAGTGTATATGTACACGAAAGGCATGTGTAGCTAGTACATGCAAATCTCGTGCACGTACTAATAGTGAAACTGTCATCCTTTAATAATTTATGTATGCATTCAACCCAATCAGCAAGACTAGTCTTTTATAAAAGACAACAATCAATTAATTGTGTGAGAAATTGTTTAATTACAATTGTTCAATTCAATAATTTATTTTAAACAACTGTGGTTTAGTTACACAATAATGAATATTCATATATACACCTTTCTCTCTTTTTTTTTTTTTTTT
>ML790286.1:23554-64584 GCA_009831015.1 Picea engelmannii | reverse complement strand
CCTGTAGTCTATACACAGTCGTAAGGATCCATCCTTCTTCTTTACAAAAATTACCGGTGCGCCCCAAGGTGAGACACTGGGCCTTACTAGCCCTAAGTCTAGTAACTCCTTCAACTACATTTGCAATTCACAAAGTTTCGGCGTCGTCATCCGATACGGAGTCTTGGATATTGGTTTTGCACCAGGTTTTAGCTCAATAGTAAAATCAATCTCCCTTTCAGGAGGTAACCCTGGTAACTCGTTCGGGAAAACATCTGGAAATTCTGAAAATACTGGATACTGATATAATGAGGGTCCTTTCCTTTCACCCACTGCTTCCACTACATACAGTCGACACCCTTGCCTCAAGCACCGCTTGACCTTCATAGTTGATATAAAGCGTAATGACACTTTTCTCTATACACCCTGGATCTCTATTGGTCTTCCTTCATCATAAATACAAAGAACCCTCTTTGTGAAACAATCTACCAAAGCTTGATGAGCTGCTAACCAATTCATTCCAATGATTAAGTCATATGCTCCAAGAGCAGTGACGTATACCTTCAACCTGGTAGTGCACACTCCTAGGTCTACTATACAATCATCGACGCTAGGTCCTATAGCTTGTTTTTCCCCCGAAGCCATCTCGACTTGTTTAAAGTCATTGTGCTCGTAGGCTGCCAACCCACTCTTTTCTAATGCAGATGGTGAAATGAAACTATCTAGCGCACCAGAATCAAACAAAATCTTAACATTAACATGATTTAACGTACCTGAGGATTCTACTACTGTGGATTGATGTTCGGCCTGGAGGTTGTTAACTGCTACGTAAATCTGATTATTGCTACTTTCTCTCCCCATTGGTGCCTTTCCTTCTCTATGCACAAACCCTGATTGTAACTCCGGGCACTCACGTTGGTAATGGGGTCCCCCGCACCCCCAATAGGTAACACTAGATTGAACCTGTGCATTGTTATGTGTATGTCTTTGAAATGAGTTCCTTCCCCTGGAACCCCTGCCCCTACTAGTTGTTCCCTGAGATAGTCGTGGACCTGTCTGCATCGCTGGCGATGAACGAGATGCTGCACTAGCTGCCATTGAAATCCCTGCAGCTACTGTCCCTGACACGACTCTGTTACCATAAGGTGGTGGCCTCAAGCCCCCTCCCCTAGGAAATGTCCTCGGGGTCTTTCTTACGAATCCAGGGCGATGCGGAAATGTCGATCTTGTACCTCCTGTTAAGTTCATGTGTTCTTCTGCATAACGCGCACTTTCTACCGCCTCCGCTACTGAAGACAGTTTCCACATCCGCACCATAGCTCTTATCTTCGGGTTCAATCCATAAATGAAGCGCTCTTCCTGTCGCTGGTCATTGTCCATATACGAAATGTATTTGACCAGTTCCATAAACCTGATCTCATAATCTTCCACAGTTGTGTTTCCTTGTACTAGGGCATGATATGCCCCTACCTATTTCTCCTCGTAGTATGCTGGTAGATACTTCCTTCGGAACCTCTCCTCGAAAATTTCCCAAGATACTGTGTCTGGGGTAAGGTGTAGTTGTCTTTCCAAGTTGCCCCACCAACTCAAAGCGATATCTCTTAAATGGAAAATTGCGATCTTTGCCTTCGAGTTGGATGCATAGTCCCTTAAGGCAAAACACCTTGTCATGCCTTCCAACCATGCTTCCGCGCGTTCACTGGTGCAACCTCTGGCAAACTCCGGAAGTTTGATCTTCTGCAATTCTCGCGTGATGTATTTAGGTGGAAATTCTCCCCTTGAGTTCCTTGATGCTTCTGGATTACCCGTTCTAGATGGTGGGGGTTCCACTTCAGTCCCTACTGGTTGGTGCCCCTTTAAAGTCTCGTTAATGGCCTCCAATGAGCGCAATATGAGGGTTAGTTCGGGCGAGGGTGGTGGTGGTGTTGGTGGTGTCGGTGGGTTTGATGGTGTTGATGGTGTGGGTGGCATCGGAGGTGCCCGTGATGACGCTCCCCTGCCTCGACCCCTTCGAGTCCTGACCATCTTGTATGACTTAACCTGCATCACCCCAAAGTTATCAGGATGAGTTCCAGGACGTTTCAAATTGGTGCTACTCAAACTTAGAAACAGGGTTGGGCGTAAGTTTTCTTTACTTGTCTGTAAACAGACATTACTCCATCAGGGGAATTGGCTAGGTTTAGGTTAGGATGAAGCATCTAAGCTTGGTTAACATCAAATTTTAAGGTAGATTAACCTTACACTAAATAAAATAATTAATTTTAAAATTATTATTACACTAATTTAACTCAAATTATCTTTACTTTAAATTTAAACTAATTCGACCTTATTTATATATAAATCATTTATACTAAATTATTTAATTTATTTTAAATTATATATATATATATATATTACACTCTATACTATATATATAATAATTGAACGTATACCCAAGGGTTCGGGCACGCATGGGTTCCACGTGCTCGTCTGTCTTTCATAAGCTCCCTCATATCTAACCCCCAATTTCTACACCTGTCAACCCTTCAACTCTCTACGCGTTCTTCCTCTGTCCCACTTTCTCATCCGCTGGGACTTTCCTCACATCAGTTTTCATCCACCACAGTTCTGCCTCTACTCTGCTCAGAGGTCTCCAGAATCTCCCTTGCCATGGCTCACATCCACACCATTTTTCTGAGCACTTTACCATTTCGTTTTGCAGAAACAGAGTATATTGGTATGGCCCTTGATAAGATCCAGGACCTGGAGTCCAGTCTCATTGAAATGTTGGGAACCAATCCCTTGTCTGTACATTTTGCAGAGATCTCCCTCAGCTATAGTAAGAGGTACGATTCAGTCTGCATGTTGTGCACAGTTTCAGTACCTTCATGAAGAACGCTGAGTTAATTGAGTCAAGAATCTGCATAAGCCTTCCTTACGTGGTGGTAATGAATGGTAATTTCCTCTTTTGAACAAAATGATTTTCTTGTAATTCCCGTTCTGTATGGTATTATTCTTTTAATTTAATTCATTTATATTTATAATTTTATTCGTCTGTGCATATGCATGTAGTTAGATGCATATACCTTGTCTTATGTATTGCTCACGGCCCTTGGCTCCTAACTGTAAAATTCCCACTTAAATTTAGGGTTTCGGGGTTTCCTTATGCCCGATGCCGAGAGTCTCGTGCCCTCACGGATTCTCGATCTTCGATATGTTCCTAGCGCTTTAGCCCCTAAGATATGCTCGTGATCCCCACGACCTCACCTTATGACCGCAACCTTATTCCTTATCGGGATTTCGGATATCGCACTATCGATTTTCATGAATCTCGTGCCCACGGAATTCCCGATATCTCGATACCCGATGCTCCTCTTCCTTGCGTGTTATCCCTTTCGGCTACACCGAGGTCCATGTGACCCGCACCTATGTGACTGTAGTCCTAATTCCTATCGAGATTCGAGGTTTCCCATAACAAAGATTTGGCGCATATTGAATCCCAAAACCCCGATCTCCGATTTCGCGATATGTTTAGGTCTTAATTAAACTGTCATTAATTAATTCTTTTAATCAAGGGTTAAGAGTTAAGTTAATTGTGTCGGCTTTCGGGGTTCGTGATTTCGTAGTGCATGGACACCTTGCCCATGAAACTCGCGATATCCCGATACCCGATGCCACCTTTCCACCGTTGACTCTTCTGTGGGCCCCATTGTCCCTTGGCTTATCGGGAAATCGCGTTTCACGATTTCACAATTGTTGTTGCTATGTTTTCAAGACTCCTGATATCCGATGAAGCCCTCCTATGGATATTTCATCGATGGTGTTAGATGATTGCCACGCATCCTCAAAATAAACAGCTCAGATCTCGTCGGGGTTCCTTGCTTTTATCGGGAATTTTCCCGTCGGGAAATCGGCATTTGCGTTGTCGTGATCCACTGTCCTCACGGATCCCCGACTCCCAATATCCGATGCCACTTGGCATTGACCCCCTTGCGAGAGTTGACATTTTTAACACCTGTCCACCCTCGGCGTATCGGAGTTCGCGAGTTCGCGAATCCAGAACCCATGAGTTCCGGGACTTGTGTTTTCCCAAACCCCGATCTGCGATCGTTCGGTGTGACGCGACACCTGTCCACCACTCTAACCCTGGTGGTCCCCGCTCTGTCGTTGTGCCCATCGGGAAATCGCATTTTGGGATATCATGATTCCCATTGTCATGTGCACGGGACTTTCAAGTCCCCGATCTCTGACTCTGCGAGATCTCCTGACACGTGTCCCCGCAGTTTGGACGGATCTGATTCTATTGGTAAATCGTGGATCGCGATTTCAACACGCACGAGGTCCACACTCCTGAAATCTTCGATGGGTAAAATCCCGATTCCTCCCCAGAACGTTGACGCGTGTCCTGCCGAGATCAACGGCTAGGATCTGTTCTCGGGATTTCGAGAACCTCAAGGTCTCGATTCTTTGGCTTTACAAAACCCCGATGACTTTGATATCCCGATTACTCTTCCGGGACTCCTCCTCTACGCGCTAAGACTTAAACCCCACGCAACTTTTCGAGATCTAATGGCTGACGGGTTTTCGCCCGAGATCTGACGGCTCAGATCCATTCTCCCATGTAATAGACAGCTCTCCTTCGGGATAATCGATTAGTTGAATAAAACATTACGTAGTGTTAAAATTGCTTTCTTGGCAAGGTTAAAATTTGTATGGGTCTATAGTTCCTGAGATTCTTCATTATTTTAAAATTTCACTGAGGCTAGTACAGGCAACTAGTTTACACTGTTCCCGCGTGATACAAGTCTTCTAAATTTCCTTTTTCCGATTGCGCATTGCCAGTTCCTCATTTAGGTAAGTTCGGGATGAAGTAGGCCTTTTCAAGGTCCTGCAAATGTCCTTTTGCATTTTTATTTGGTATGATTCGTGTATTTATTAATTCTTACCAACTTCAAGCCTTCAACAGAAGTTTCCCTCAACGTTTTTATCGATTTCAGGTGTCTATTCTACCCGAAAATTCATTGACAAGTATTTCTCAAATAAAATTAAGTTATCATCTCCGTTTTTCATGCTTAATATCTTTATTCAGGTTGCTTTAAGGATAGTCATTTTGTGGGAAGTGATCCTTCCAACTATCCGGTTTGCTGCCACTATTTTAAAGGCATTCCTTCGAATGTTCAGACTAAAAATGTAGTGGCCATACATGATCCAGTTATAGGGTATTACCTAAAGATATTGCTTGCAATATATGAGATTATTTGCTTGGATAACTTAGGGGTACTACCTGAGTATATTTTCGGATACTGTATCAGTAATATCAGGTCAACCTGAACGTGTTTTGTTTGTAGTTTAAGCGTGGCTAGAGTTAACACTCAGGTTTTTGGCCCTTAGGCCCATATTTCGAACCAAGACGCTCTGATACCATATGTAACAACCTAATAATTCTAAACATCATTAAGTTTCATAAGAAATTTATTTAGTAAGCTGAAACAATAACTTCCTAGCATAATATTGATTTTCATGACAACAACTTCAGTAACTTAGATTTATCAATAAATACTGAATTCATGGCAGAATGAAATAAATACATAACTTGAAAAATACCTGGTTCTGATGCTAATTTATGTTTCCCCTTTTTCCTTGTTGCTGCCTTCCTTCTACCTGGTACACAGATCAATCCTGCATCAACAAGAAAATAACTGCCCAAAACTACTGTCCTCCCTGCCAACTAGGAAAACTACCTAGCTCCAGGATATCTACAAATATCCTGGCCCTCCGTGCCCAAAACCTCTAGCAACTCAGTGCCTCAACTGATCAAAAGCCACAGCCCCAAAAATCTGTGCTCACAGCAAGTCCAAAAGTCCTCAGAAAATCTCCTCTCGAATCCTCCTCCCATCCACCTTCCCCTTTTTCCTTATCCCTCCTTCGCCGACTCATGCAGTTACTCCTCCAACCACCTTCTGTGCTTGTCCCTTCTCCCTCCTTAAATGTTTTATCTTCTTGGGATTCATAGACTCCCTCTCTGCATACACAACCATTTTTTTAACATTTTTCATTGATCTTTTAAATTTATTTCTCAGGTCATTAAATGTGATCTGTAGTTAGAGTATTACTTACTTAATCAGAATTATTTTCTTTAATTAATTTTACTTTATAATCTTTAAATATTTATTTAACTAGGGTCGTTACAGAGGGCACATAATCATTATATACCTCATCAATATGAAGACTTATAGATTCAAAATTATGTTCATGGGTAAATGTTTTCTCTACATGAATGTATTCATTTTCAAAAATACTAAACTAATATTCTAGTAAAGTAGATTTTTCATTGTATGATATCTCATTTCATATTGCAAATTCCCATTGAGAATTGATCACATGAGATCCTGACATAACCATCACCATAGGGTGAAGTTCCTCGATGTCATAGATATCCAAGGGGTAGTCGTAAATAAATTCTTTTTCATCCAAGTCGTAGAAGAAATTAGAATTTAAACATTTATTGAGCAAAGAGAATATCCATGCGGAAATTGAATATTATCCATAAAAAGGTTACTAACTGAGTCACAATCCTAAGATATATTATTTGAAAATTCATAATTACTATGTTTAACAACATTTTCCTTATCACTTGAATACAAATTTACGTACAAAGGAAATTCCATATGAGAATTGACAGAGTAATTATTATTTGAAATGTAATCAATGATTAGAAATACAATGGTAAATAACTTTCAAAATATATTAATTCAAAAGTTTATATGTTGGTTTAAGGGTTGATATTATTTCCACTATCTAGATCTTCCATATAATCTAATGACCTTGCATTTATTTCAACTGGTTTTTTATTAGAATAAGAAGTATCATAAGATGTTTCAATATCCTTAGTTAATTTATAGAAGTCGGACCTAGAATGAAATCCTTCTAATAGATAAATATCCTCTGAAATATGATTTTCGTCAGAAGAAGAAACTTTAACTTCAGCATTATTATATTTCTTTTGTATACAAGGAAATGAACAAAGATAGAAAAACCTTGTAATAAATATTCACTTGAAGGTTTTTCATTAATAGGAAATCTAAAGCAAATCAATATAAATCTAGAAAAAAAATTCTTCTATGAATTCACCTTCAAACAAGTGAATATTTTCTAATTCTGCACATAATTCTTCAAAATCATAATTTTGATGGTAATCAAGAAATATCTTCATAAATTGTTTCAATGAATGAATAGATTGTTGATTAAGGTTGGTTGTCATTAATGTCAACCCTTGAAGAAAGACACGTAGCACAAAGGTTGGGTAGTGGACCCAAGATTGTTTGATGTAAAGATGACTCGTTATTGTCTTTTCATGGTTGATAATAAGTAGAAATGGATGAACTCCAAAGTGGTCCCCTTATGGTGAAATCCCTCACGGGAAGACGCTTTGCGGATTGAGTTATCCTAGAAGTATGGTTAGAGAACCCATGCTTATTTGTGGAATAATGAGATGAACGCCAGTGAATTTTTCAGTGAAACTATCCTATATGGATATTTCTTGTCATTCCATTTCTGGTGGTATATGGAACGTCACATAACTCCTCACGGTTAGAGAGTTATGGCCATGAGAAGTTGGAGAACCCAATTTTGGGTAATGGACCCAAGTTTGTTTGATGGATAACGGTATGTGTTTTGATATATTTTTAGGTAATACTATTCTATATGAATAGTACATGTCATTCCATTTTTGGTGGTATGTGGAACGTCACATAACTCCTCACGGTTTGAGAGTTATGGCCTTACGAAGTTGGAGGACCCTCATATGTCATCTAGAAGCCCCAAAAAGTCAACATAGTCAAAGTGGTTTAAGAGATTTTAAAAGGTAAATAATAAAGTGAAGTGATGAGTGTACTATAATTCAAAGTGAATAAAAAATTAATTAATTCAATAATAAATTTAATGGAGAAATTAGAAGTGGGTTAACCCTAAAATAAGGAAAGTGGGCAAAGTGACCTAGAAGATTTTTTAAGGAAGCTACTTGGAGAGTATAAATAAGAGGCAAGGCTCTCTCATTTAAGACACACTTGAGAATATTGAATACATATAGGTGTATAAGGTAACCAAAGGATATCTAATCCTAATTTCTAAGGAAAGTAAAAAAAAGAAGGTTGGAATTCAAGGAAGAATAAATTCTTTTGATGATGCTTTCTAAGGTATGTTCTTTCAGGTCATCTCACCATTTTCACAATAACTTTTTTTATAGAATGATTTAGACCATTAAATTTCTATGACATTGAGGAAACATATCCAAATATATGTGGTAAACAATTCATCTTGTGGGTTGTTTTATTTTTGGATTTACACTCTGTGGAAATTAGGGTTTGTGGCTAGTCCCGAAACTAGTCAAAAACAAGTGTTTCGGGTAAAAATGTCATAACTTATTTATAACAGATCAAAATTTAGTAAGAAAAAATGTGTTGGTTAGAGTACAATCTGTAGTATGTTGTGTAACATTTTCAGATCAATTCAACAAATATTATGTGTGGGGCACGCTCTACAAGGTATCTCTCTAGAATAAGCCAGAATTCAGCAAGGTGTGCCATTTTTTCCATAACTCCTTTTCTAAGAGGTTCCAAGTAGTGAAACCTAGAGGAATTGCATAAAATACACTGAATAATATTGTGTATAAGTTTCAGATATTTATTCATTACAGGTACAAAGTTATGATTATTTCAAGTTAGGGTTGTTGACTAATCCAAAACTAGTCTTGTGAGACTAAAGAAACGTTTGATGAAAATGCTAGTCTCTTGTTGTTAAAGTTAAGGAAAGTTTGCAGGTATGTGATAATATACACCAGGTATATTATAGAGTTACAAATCATATTTGGATGATGAAATTGATGAGGGATTTTGGTTGAGGTACAAGTTGGGTACATGGTTGAGACAAGTAGTTGATGAGGTGTATAGTTGATGATGTTGGTACATATTGATGAGCCATAGTTGATGAGTACTTGACACATGATTGGTACATACTTGGTACATGGTTGGTTTCACTTTTTTATGGTATAGGTTGATTACATATTGTTTGGTACAGGTTGGTGCATGGTTGATGCACTTGTTTATGGTACAGGTTGATTACAGGTTGAGGTATAGGTTGATGCATAGTTGATGCATGGTTCAGGTTTATTGGTACATGTTTATAGTGGTATATCTCACAGTGATAGTGTGACAGTGGTTACATCATTCTACTTCTACTTCAGGGCAGTTGGACGTGGCAAGGACAGGTGGTTGTAGCCACCTTCCGGTTGTAGCCGGAGAACATAGGGGGTTGTAGCCTCCTTCTAGTTGTAGCCAGAGAATTGGGGAGTTGGATCTGCCCTCAGGTTGTAGCCTGAGAAACTAGGGGGTTGGAGCCTCCTTTCAATTGCATCTGGAAAACAAAGGAATTTGGTGCTTCCAATGAATGTAATTCTTCAAGACATATAAGATAAAGCATTTTGTGGTTTTCTCCTGATTTGGGTTTCCACGTAAAACACTGGTGTACTGTGTATGTGTGTGATTGTTCATTTCTTATTGCTCATTATTGGATAACAATTCTACATTGATATAACACTTGGATTATTTAGAGAAAAAGGATTATAATTACGCTATTATTGATTCAACCCCCCTCTCAATAATCCAACAATTGGTATCAGAACAAGTTCCTTCAGAAATCAGTTTAACCACTGAAAGGTAGATCATGGAGAGTACCAACTCGTATAAAAATGGAATACCACACTTTCATGGACAGAAGTATGATTTTTGGAGCATAAGGATGAAGACATATATACAAGCATAGGGGTTTGAAATTTGGCAATCAATTGTAGATGGATACAGAGTACCAGCAGCTCCACCAACAAATGACAAAGTAGTGAAACTTGGTCAGAATAATTCCAAAGCTACAAATGCACTTTTGAATGGTCTCAGTGAAACAATATTCACTAAATTTGCACATTGTAAATCCGCCAAAGAGATTTGGGACAAGCTTCAAAATATTTATGAAGGAGATACAAAATTCAAAGAAGCAAAACTTGAAACTTATAGAGGTTAGTTCGAACAACTAAAAATGAAGGAAGATGATAATATTGCAGCCTACTTCTTAAGAGTTGATGAAACAATGAATGCAATCATAGGATTGGGAGAAGAAATCAAAGAATCTGTAATTGTTCAAAAGGTACTAAGATCTCTTCCTATGAGATTCAAACCTAAGATATCAGCACTAGAAGAAATATCAGATCTGAACTCAATAAGCATGGACGAAATGTATGGAATCTTCACAGCATATGAAATGAGAACTTAACAGGAAAATCCAGATGTAAAAGAAGCAGCCTTCAAAGCATCCAAAATATGAAAGCAAAAGAAAAAGGAACAAGAAGAATATAACAGCAGCAGAGACATCCCAGAATAGGATGAAGAAGTGGCCAACTTCGTCAAAAGATTGAACAAGGGAACCAATGGTAGGTATAGAGGTAAGATTCCTTTAACTTGTTTTAATTGTGATGGCATTGGTCATTTTGCTAACAAATGTCCTCATAAGAAAAAGAGAAATGATGAAGGTTACTCAAAAGGCAAACACACATATAAAGGCAAAAGAACTACAAAGAAATATTTCAAGAAAAGCTTATGCATCAAAGAAGACATCTCATCATCAAATGAAGATGAAATCAATGACAGTGATACATGAAGAGTTTTATTCATGGAAGTAAAATATTTTGACAAACAAGACTCCGAAGAAGAATATGAAGAACCCGAAGAAGGATATGAAGAAGTCGAAGAATAAATTGAAGAGGCAGAAGTTGACTATCGAGAAGAAATAATGTGTGCCATAGAAGTTATCATAAGACAAAAGAAGAAAAACAAGAAACTACAAGCAGAACCAGACAAGAAAAAGGACACTCGAGAACAAGAACAAATGATCACAAGATTGAAGGTTCAAATGGAATAAGATAAAAGAATTGAAGAAGCATTCAAAGAACAACTAGAAGAAAAGGACAAGATCATTGGAGACTTGGAAGCAGAGATTGGTACACTAAGAAAGGATATTCAAAAGAAAAATATGCAAAATAGATCAAAAGTTTTGGATGACATTATCAACAGACAAAAATCTCATATTGACAAATCTGGACTTGGATACAATCAGACAGAAAAGGGATCAAGATCCAAAACACCAGAGCAAGAAATAAATCCAAAAAGCTATGCAGAAACAATCAAAGGGGATAGGAAGATGTACAAGGAAGATTACAAAGACACTCCTCCATCGAGATGATTCAGATTTCAAAATCAACAACAAGCAGATAGGCCTCAAGAAGAAGAAGGATTCATAAGAGCACCTTATTTCATAAGATATTCAACTCCCAGGTATCAAACTATATTTTTTGGTTTATTTTATGCATGTAATAATTTTGGACAAAAAGTTGTGAATTGTAGAGATAACAACAGGAACAATAACAACTTTGAGAGTCATACACAAAGGGGTTACTCAAGAAGACCTAGTGAAACACAAAGAAGAAGTTACAACAGGTTTGAATCTTTGAGCACTAAAGTGGAATGTTACAAATGTAAAAAATTTGGACGCGTGGCCAAAAATTGTAGAATGACAGTCCCTCCTATAGAACCTCAACAGAATAACAACAGTCACAAACAAGAACCTTAGAAAAAGACATGGATAAGAAAGAAAGATTAGTATAGCAATGAAGAATGCATAATCACTCTACAATATAAGGAGAAGAAACATGTTTGGTATTTTGACAGTGGGTGTCCAAAACACATGACAGGTGATAGAGACAAATTTATTACATTGTGAAAGGGAAAAAATGGATCAATCTCCTTCGAAAATGATAATTCATCCAAAATCATTGGAGAAGGCACAGTCTGAATTGGGAACAAGAATAAAAAAGCACAAGATGTTCTACTGGTAGAAGATATGAAACATAATCTTCTAAGTGTGAGTCAAATGTGTGACCAAGGTCATCAAGTTACTTTTGATTCACAAAAGTGTGAGATAAGAAGAGAAGGTTCATGGAAATTGGTCGGTACAACTGCAAGAACTTCAAATAACATATATGTGTTAAGTAAAATTGGAAATGAAAACTGTTGTCTAGGAAAGGAAGATGAAAGTTGGATATGGAACAGAAGAATGGGTCATATGCATTTTGATAACCTTGTCAAAGTCGGCAAAAGAGAAGCAGTCAGAGAAATGCCCCAGATCATGAAACCAACCAACACTTTATGCAAGCATTGTCAACAAGGAAAATAAACAAAGACTAGGTTCAAATCCAAGGAATATTCAACAACAAGACCAATGGAAATTGTGCATATTTATCTAGTTGTACCAACTACAACAAAGGGCTTAAAAGGTGAGAGATAATGTATGTTATTAGTTGATGATTATACAAGAATGACTGCAGTTTGTTTTCTCAAGAACAAGTCAGAAGCTTTTAAAAACTTAAATATCTACAAGGAAATGGTTGAAAATGAGATGGATTCAAGAATCAAATGCTTGAGATCTGATAATGGAAGAGAGTTCACTTCAAAGGAATTTATATACTACTACAACATTCATGGAATAAAAAGGAAATTCTTCGTTGCTAGGACACCTCAACAGAATGGAGTTGTTGAAAGAAAGAACAAGATAGTACAGGAAATGGCTCCAAAAATGTTAATCGATTCAAAATTGACAAATATATTTTGGACATAGCTAGTGCATACAATAGTTCACATTCAAAACAGAGTAATGCTTAGAAACAACACTGATAAAACTCCCTACGAGATATGGAAAGGAAGACCAGTAAATGTGAAGCACTTCAAAGTTTTTGGAAGCAAATGCTTCATCAAAAGAGAAGATGGAAAAATGGGAAAGTTTGAATCTCGTGTGGACAAAGGATTACTTATTGGTTACTAAAATATAAGGAAAGCATACAAGTGTTACAATATAATATTGAACAAAGTTGTGAAAAGCATCAACCTAACAATTGATGAAAAATGCAGACAAAAATCAAAGGAAGAAGAAAACAAATAGATGGAACAACTTTTCGAAGAAGAAGAAGCAGAAGATCAAGTAGAAGGGGAAGATGAAGAGAATCCAACAGAAACAAAAGAGCAAGTTCAGCAAGTATCTCCAAATACACCTAGCAAACAAGTACAAAAGAATCATCATTCAGATCAGAATATTGGAAACAAAGATGCAGGAGTTGAGACTAGAAGAAAAACACGTTCACTAGAACAAACACACATAACACTCTTATCTACAATTGAACCAAATTGTTTTGAAGAAGCAAACAAGGATGAATTTTGGAATAAGGCCATGAATGAAGAATTGGATCAAATAGAGAAAAATGACACTTGGGAATTGGTTCCAAGACTAAAGAATAAGAATGTGATTGGCACAAAATGGGTTTTCAGGAATAAATTAAATGAAGATGGACAAGTTACAATGAAAAAAGATAGATTGGTATGTAAAGGATATGCACAGATTGAAGGAATTGACTTTAAAGAGACATTTTCCCTAGTTGCCAGAATGGAAGAAATCTGGTTTCTTTTAGCTTATGCATGCTCCAAAAATGTTAAAGTATATCAGATGGACGTAAAATCAGCTTTTCTAAATGGGAAAATTGAAGAAGAAGTCTACATTGAACAACCAGAAGGATTTCATTTGTCAGAGAACGCATATTATGTGTGTAAATTAAAGAAGGCCTTGTATGGTCTAAAACAGGCTCCTAGAGCATGGTACTCTAGACTGGATAAGTATATGCAGTAGGCAGGGTTCAGAAAAGAAAGTGCAGAAAGAAACCTCTACATCAAGGTAAGTGAAGATAATATTTTACTAATTGAAGTTTATGTTGATGATATTATTTTTGGTAGTGATGATGACAAGTTAACCCAGAAATTTACAAAAGATATGCAGAATGAATTTGAAATGTCGTTACTTGGAGAACTATCCTTCTTTTTGGGACTTCAGATATGTCAAAGAAACCAATGAATCTTTATTTTTCAAACCAAGTATATCAGAGAAATTCTAAAGAGGTTCGGAATGGAATATTGCAAACTAGTTATCACTCCCATGCAAACTAGTTGCAAGTTGAGAAAAGATGATGATTTGAAGTCTACATATCAGAGGCAATATAGGTCCATGATTGGCAGCCTACTATATGTGATAGTATCCAGACCAAATGTAATGCAGGTAGTTGGACAGGTGGTATGATTTCAAGCAGCACCAAAGGAGTCACATGTGTTAGCAGTGAAGAGGATTTTTAAATATCTCAAAGGAACAGAAGAGTTTGGATTATGGTATCCAAAAGGAAAGGATCTATCACTTATTGCCTACACAGATGCAGATTGGGTAGGTTGTATTGATGACCGAAGAAGCACCAGTGGAGCAATGTTCTACTTGGGTGGGTGTTTAGTATCATGGCTAAGAAAGAAACAATCATCAGTATCTTTATCTACAACCGAGGCAGATTATATTGTAGCAACATCATGTTGTACATAGGTTATTTGGATGAAAAAAACTATGACAGATATACAGGTTGAATACAATGATCCCATTCCAATCTATTGTGATAATACAAGAACTATCAGTATCTCGAAGAACCCGGTGATGCACTCCAAGACGAAGAACATTCCAATAAAGTATCACTTTCTACGAGAGAAGGTTGCAGAAAAGAACATCAGAGTTGAGTATGTGGGCACAAAAGAAAAAGTGGTAGACATCTTCACAAAACCACTTCCATGGGAATCCTTTGAATATATTTTCCAAAGACTTGGAGTTACTTCTACTCCAAAATGAATGCTTTTTGAATGCTTATCTTATATTTCTTAGATTTACATGAGGAAACACCATAAGAGGACAATTCAGTCAGGGGGAGCAACCTTGGATGGAAAGATAAATTTGCCATTGATGACAAAGGGGGAGATATTTATTATATGTAGAGGATAGAGGCATGGTTCTAGGGGGAGCATGAGCGATATGATTTCAGTATTGCATCAGAGTGTTTCCATCAATGCTAAAGGTGGAGATTGTTGATTAAGGTTGGTTGTCAATGATTTCAACCCTTGAAGAAATCCCCATAGCACAAAGTTTGGGTAATGGACCCAGAATTGTTTGATGTAAATATGAATCGTTATTGTCTTGTCATGGTTTCTAATAATAATAAATGTATGAAATCCAAAGTGGTCCCCTTATGGTGAAATCCCTCACAGGAAGACACTTTGCGGATTGAGTTATCCTATAAGTATGGTTAGAGAACCCATGCTTATTTGTGGAATAATGACATGAATCCCATTGAATTTTTTATTGAAAATATCCTATATGGATAGTTCTTTTCATTTCATTTCCGGTGGTATGTGGAACATCACATAACTCCTTACGGTTAGAGAGTTATGGCCATGCGAAGTTGAAGAACCCAGGTTTGGGTAATGGACCCAAGTTTGTTTGATGGATAACAGTATGCATTTTGATATATTTTTAGGTAATACTATTATATGTGGATAGTACATGTCATTCCATTTCTTCTGGTATGTGTAACATCACATAACTCCTCGTGGTTTGAGAGTTATGGCCTTACGAAGTTGGAGGGCCCTCATATGTCATCTAGAAGCCCCAAAAGGTCAAAGTAGTCAAAGTGGTTTAAGAGATTTTAAAAGGTAAATAATAAAGTGGAGTGATGAGTTTACTATAATTCAATGTGAATACAAAATAAATTAATTCAATAATAAATTTAATGGAGAAATTAGAAGTGGTTTAACCCTAAAATAAGGAAAGTGGGCAAAGTGACCTAGAAGATGTTTTTAAGGAAGCTACTTGGAGAGTATAAATAAGAGGCAAGGCTCTCTCATTTATGTCACACTTGAGAATATTGAATACATATAGGTTTCTGAGGTAACCAAAGGATATATAAGCCGAATTTCTGAGGAAAGTGAAGAAAATAAGGCCGGAATTCAAGGAAGGATAAATCCTTTTGATGTTGCTTTCTAAGGTATGTTTTTTTTTCAGGTCATCTCACCATTTTCGCAATAACTTTTTTTCTAGAATGATTCAAACTGTGAAATTTCTATTCCATTGAGGAAACATAGCCAAGTATCCATGGTAAAAAATTCATCTTGTGGGTCGTTTTATTTTTTGAGTTACACTCCATGGAAAATAGGGTTTGTGGCTAGTCCTGAAACTAGTCAAAAACAGGTGTTTCAAGTAAAAATGTCATAACTTCTTTATAACAGATCCAAATTCAGTAAGACAAAAAAATTTGGTTATATTACAGTCTTTAGTATGTTTTGTAAAAGTTTCATATCAATTCAACAAATATTCCATGTGGGGCACGCTCTACAAGGTCGCTCTCTAGAATAAGCCAAAATTCAGCAAGGTGTGCCATTTTTGCCATAACTCATTTTCTTAGAGGTTCCAAGTAGTGACACCTATATGAATTGCATAAAACACACCAAGGAAAATTGTGTATGAGTTTCAGATATTTATTCATTACAGGTACAAGTTTATGATTATTTCAAGTTAGGGTTGCTGACTAATCCAAAACTAGTCTTGTGAGACTAAAGAAACATTTGATGAAAATGCTAGTCTCTTGTTGTTAAAGTTAAGGAAAGTTTGCAAGTATGTGATAATATACACCAGGTCTATTACAGAGTTACAAACCATATTTGGATGATGAAATTGATGAGGGATGTTGGTTGAGGTACAAGTTGGGCACGTGGTTGAGACAAGTAGTTGATGAGTTGGCACATACATGAGGTGTATAGTTGATGTTGTTGGTACATATTGATGAGTCATAGTTGATGAGTACTTGACACATTATTGGTACATACTTGGTACATGGTTGGTTGCACTTGTTTTTGGTACATGTTGATTACAGATTGTTTGGTACAAGTTGGTGCATGGTTGATTCACTTGTTTATTGTACAGGTTGATTATAGGTTGAGGTATAGGTTGAGGCATGGTTTATGCATGGTTCAGGTTTATTAGTACATGTTTACAGCGATATATCTCACAATGATAGTGTGACATTGGTTCCATCATTCTACTTCTACTTCAGGGCAGTTGGACGGGGCAAGGATAGGTGGTTGTAGCCATAGAACATAGGGGATTGTAGCCTCCTTCTGGTTGTAGCCAGAGAATTCGGGAGTTGGAGCTTCCCTCAGGTTGTAGCCTGAGAAACTAGGGGGTTGGAGCCTCCTTCCAGTTGTAGCTGGAAAACAAAGGAATTTGGTGCTTCCAATGAATGTAATTCTTCAAGACATATAAGATAAAGCATTATGTGGTTTTCTCCCGATTTGGGTTTCCACGTAAAACATTGGTGTACTGTGTATGTGTGTGATTGTTCATTTCTTATTGCTCATTATTGGATAAGAATTCTACATTGATATAACACTTGAATTATTTGAAGAAAAAGGATAATAATTACGCTATTATTGATTCACCCCCCCTCTCAGTAATCCAACATAGATTTAGTTGGTAATACCTAAAACCAACTTTTGATTCTTCCTCGCAAGGGAAGGGTAAATAATTTGCATATCTCATTTTCATCACATATATCTAAAGTATTGAAAATAATATTAAATTTAGAAACGTGATGAAAATCATAAATTCTAACCTCTCCATTAATCCTCAATTTCAACAAACGATTAATTGTCTTTCTAAAAATACTTCCAGCGGGCCTACACAAACGGAAAAAATGTTATAGAATAGAAAAAGGAGCCATTATCAATTAAATTATTTTCAAAGATAGGATCTGGAGGGTCTACTTGTTCAGGCCCACCTTCTAGCACCAAAAATTATTGATAGTCATAAAACTTCGACCAACAACAACAAGGGAGGATCACCCAATGGAAATTCCCAATCATACTCACACTCATTTGGAGTAGCGATCTCCATTGTTATGTGGGACCAGTTTCCACCTAAAAGGGTTGGATACAATGTAATCTTGATCTAAATGATTAAAATAACACAACTATAGTCTATAATCTAATTTTATAAATCCTAAATACTTAACAAATTAATATTAAATCTAATTAATATATCCTAGATAGCTAGGAGAAAATGTGGTGTATATTAGATACATAATAATAGATTTATTATTAAAGAATTCCTCTTGATTACTATTCATTTGATCCTTAATGGTAAGGGCGTCTATTTTGAGGAATTTTGCGTTCTTTTATTTAACCTGAAGTTGTTGCAATTATTATTGTAATGAGATGATATGTTGTTGAAAATTTGTAGAATATACTTCCAGGTTCATTTTATATTCTTTATCCTTTAATTTTGATTCCCTAAAATGTTTTTTCTTTAAACTTGCAATCTCTTTGTTTAAAAATTGCATCTGCTTCTATTTGTGGAAGAACAAATTGTTCCTTGTGTTGGTATATTTGATTTTGATATTCCTTCTTCTCCAAGCACATATGTCTTCCTCTTTTTTGACCTTCTCCTAATCACTTCCTTTTTTTTTTCAAAATGAAAGACATATTCCCCTAATGGAACTACAGTTTCTCTAACAAGATAAAATTGATCCAGAGTAAGCATAGATGGTGTTATGATACCACTTATGATATCCAATGGTGTGATGATGGTTGTGGGTGAAATAATTCCAAAAATCTCAGTAACTGTGCTCTAGGTTGTAATAATCTCAATCATATTCATATCTCATGATTGAGTAGTTTGAGATTTTGGAGTAGTTATTTATGCAACAAGAATTGCATCAATTTCATCATTTGGTACCTTTGTATTAATATCAGTCTGCATATCTATTACCTCTTCTAAATTTCATCCTAAAATATCTACTTGTTGCTTTGTTGTAGTAATAACTGTAAATGTGTTGAACCTTCACATAATATATCTAGCTAGCAAATGACATACACAATTTGCACAGAAAATATGAGAAAAGAGAATCATGAGAGAAAGAATGGAAGAATTATCATTAACCAAATGAATGAATGATAATTTACACATGATATACTCTCTATAACTCAACTAATGCACACCGGAGGAGAATCCAATGCACCATAGTGGTGGTCTAGAGTGATCTGGACATACACCAGCAGTTATGGGAGTAAACTACCACCTATTCTAGTGTCTCAAAAAGTTACGGGATTAAAATGCCACCTAGTCTAGTCTCTCAGGAAGTTACGGGAGTGCACTACCACCTAGTCTGAGTTAACTAGTCTCTCAATCTTCAGTTAACTGACTAAAACAAAGTGAAGTGATGAGGAGATCAGGGAATCATGAGTAATGTGTTATTATGGTGATAATCCCAAGGAAAATGCACATTAGTTGGTGATGATCCCAATGTTGCATGGTGATGATCCCAATGTCGCATCTAGACTCCACTCAACTGATCAAACTGAAGTGTGAATTGAAGAGAATATTCTCCTAGAGGAATATTCTCCCTAAACCATAGGAGACTGAATAATGACTAATAAACATAGGGAAAACCTTAGGAAAAATAAATCCTAGGTTTGTGTGAAGTATCTCAAGTATCTCCAACACCCCCCCCCCCTCCTAACATCACTATGGTGAAAATAAAGAATGGGTCCCGCAACGAGGCCATGTTTGGTACCCAAATACAAAAGATCCACTGAAATAAATGAGGAAAGAGGTAAAATGTCACACACCCGACCCCTAAGTAATTTTTTAAGGGATGGGGCAACAAATTTTCACTTTTCTCAATCACCTCGAATCCTTGTAACTAGGGTCTCACTATCTAGGGTTTTCCAACGAATATAAATTTGTCTAGATATGTGTTCTAGATTGCAAGTTATGGCCCTTCAAAGTTATTTAGGCCTTAATTAACTAGAGTCTCTCACACCCACGTGGCACCCGCGTGGCTCCCTGTCACCTGACATTACACATCATCATAGTATACGAAGAATCTTCCAACCTGGAGTTGAAATTTGTCTAGTCCCTATAGGCATACTAGGTTAATTAACCATTAGCATAGAGAAATCCCACTTCTTATCAAATCTCCAAGGGAACTTGGATCCATTAATATTAATTAATGCCTAAGTATTCAGACTTCGACTAAATTCCTCCTCATGTGCTTATTAATCCAAATCTCTTGAATGTCAGAGTCCCAGAGAGGGTCCCTTTAATTTAACTAATTACATTTAAGTTGTTCTAACAGCCTATATGAGACACTACTACATATTGAAAATTTTGCGACGACCACTTGCGACGAAAGTACTCTTTCATCTCAACAAGTAAGAGAAAAAGTTCCTTTTTTCTAAATCCATCACATATCCGTCGCTATCTCGACAACTATAGGTTGACTGAATTATTATGGTCAATGTAGATCGCAAGAGCGATGACTCTAGTTTGTTCGTCGCAAGAGAGACGACTTACCTAACTTTAAAATTGACCGTTGAAAATAACCTAAAATATTAATAAAAAGAATAAATATTTTTAGGTCACGTTCGTCGCAATTACAATGATAATGACCTAATATTGGAATATAAATATTTGACAATATAAAGATGTTGCGACAATCTTGATATAACAACAATGGTTCCGAAAGGATATTTTTCTGCAGAATAATGTCGCAGAATGTTATTAGAGGTGGGGAAAAAAATAAAGCGGGTGAAAAAGGTGATGGTAGATGTTATTGCCCTTGTAAAAAATGTTGCCTCAAATGTCCCGTAATAATTTTAATAGCAACAGCTACAAAACATTGTAGGAAATATGGTCACATTGATGGTAGATCGAATGAATATCGTTCCATGGTAATTAGCTATATATTCATTATCTTTTTTTATTTTGTCAATTTTATACAAAATTATATATATGTATATATATATATATATATATATATATATTGAATGTTTGTTATAGTATACACTATTTTTGCATGATTGTTTGTAATTATAAAGTTAGAGTTTCCCTCTAACTTTCCACAGAATATTGTGCCACCAAGTATTAGCAGAAATGATGTTGTACAAGCTAAGGAACATCATCATGACCAAGAAAATGAGGATCTCATGGAAGAAGATGATGGGACAAATCAAATGATCCAAGATTTTTTTTCGCAGCCGGATGAGGATGGGGAAAATGTTGGTATTTATGATGAACCTCTATTAGAAAAGGAAAATAAATGACTTTATGAAGGATCAAGAGCAAATATTCTCTTCGCTACATTGTTGCTAGTGAACTTAAAGGTTATGAATAATTTATCGAACACTTGTATGACACATATACTAAGGTATGTAATATGTTTCATCTCATATTATACATAAATGTTGATTTTTTTGTATTTGTTTTTAGTGTTAATTAGTGTGTAAAATAAGAATAAAATTTTTACGATTAATATTCTTACATTAACTAGTTGTTTGTTATGTTGTAGATTTTTAGGTGAATTTTTGTTACCATCGTCAAATATTTTACCTCACACATATCGAGGTTTGCATGCCATTATGAAAGACATTGGAATGGATTAGAAAACTGTATATGTATGTCCTAATGACCATATTATATATTATAGACAACATGCTTCGAAAACTAAATGTCCGCAATGTCTTATCAGTAGATATCGAACCGATCAAGTAACAAAAAGGGTGCCTCGAAAGGTTCTTCGTCATATTCCCATAATTCCATGTTTGCAGTGATTGTTCAGGTGTGAAAGCATAGCACAATTTATGGATTACCATGCACATAACAAAAGTGGAGATGGTGTTCTTCAAATTCCTACCGATGGTTCTGCATTTAGGGAAATTGAGGAAAAATGGGCAGATTTCAAAGATTAACCTCGTAATGTTAGGCTTTGATTGGCAGCTGACGGTGTTAATCCATTTGAAGAGATTAGGTCTGTTTACTCAGTGTGGCCTATTTTTGTTATCAACAAAAACATTCCTCCTTGGATGTCAATAAAGAGGGAGCACATCATGTTAACAATGATTGTTCCAGGTATTTGTTTACATTAATTTTTTGAATTTAACATTTTCATTTGTTTCAATTTTTGCATAATATCTTTTGTTTATTTATTTAATTATATATATTACATGATATCATTCCTTTAGTAATTATGTGTAATTTAAAAGAATTAGGTAAGTACCAGGTTAAAGATATGAATGTAAAGTTATGGGTTGACATCACAATGTATGACATATATAAACCAATTGGGGAGAAGAAATTTAAATTCTGTGGAATACTTTTATGGACAATTCTTGATGCCCCTGGACTAGCACATTTTTATGGTATGTATAAGCATTCTAATATTTCTCTTTAATACTATATAATATTTTAATGTTATCATGGTGCATGTTTACTTTTTAAATAATCTCAGCATATAATTAACATTAATTCATTTGTTGCAGGTATTCAAACAAAGGGTAAATTTGCATGTCAAATTTGTGGCCCTAAGATGAAGTATTTTCATTCAAAAAGTTTAGGAAATATGGTGTTTGATGAGTATAGGCACCTTCTTCCTAAGAACCATAGGTATCGTACTACTGAAAAACATCTTTTCAATGGGAAATAAGAGACCGGTTTAAAACCATGAAGAATAACACCTCATATATGGAGGTTGGAATATAATAGAAATCGTCAAGGTACTCAATTTCATAATGTATCATAGATCATGTAATGTTTTGAATGTTTATTTTAATTATTGAATTTAGTTTAACGTATTTGATAATTATTTTTGTGATTTCTTTTATGATTCATGAAGGCCACAATCATCATGAAGGTATTAATAATGGGCTTCCATGAGGAATGAAATCTTATCCCACTAAATTCATGAGGTTTCCCTAATACGAGGAGCTAAAAATAGCGCATTTGTTTGATACAATTCATATCAGGAAGAATGTGACTGAAATGTTATGGTGAATCATAGATGGTAGGAGGGACAAAGAAAAAATTGTCAAAATGTGTACTGAATATCAGGAAGCCAATCATGCAATGCGAAGTGGGATCCAATATTCAAATAGATCAGATGGAGTAGTAGACTGAAATAACCTTCCATGGTTATTAACATAGCAACAAAGCAATGATGTAAAAGAGGTCATTCAAAGAATTAAATTTCCCACAGGTTTTGCTTCAAACATAAAAAATATCTTAACGAAGAAAGGTGAATTTGGTGGGGTAAAAACACATGATTGGCATACCTTCATTAAGGTAATAATTTTGGTATACATATTTATATATATTGGCCTTATAGATCTTTTATTTAATTTATTTTTTCTTGTCTACTTTGGTCGAAACAAATAATGATTTATTTTGTTGTTACAGTATGCTCTACCGCTATCTCTCCCAAACGAATTTGACAACAATGTCAAACAAGTTATATATGATCTTGGAAAATACACGAGGTAAGACGTAGTTGTGATTTATATGCAAAATGTTCTTTCAAATTATTGTTGTACTTAATGACACGTGCTTTACTTGTAATGTAATGTAATATATTATATTATGTTATGTTGAAACATGTTATTTTCTTGTGTCACGATCTCATGTAGATGGTTGTCATCGAAAGAAATCCATGAAGATGATATAAAGTATTGGAAGAGAGAAATTCCTCATCTAATGTGTGAAATGAAAAATTATATACCACCTACATTTTTCAATGCACAAGAACACTACCTCATACACCAAGTTGGGGAGATTGAAATTTGTGGACCTGTTCACACAAGGTCAATGTGGATGGTGGAGAGGCACTTGAAATCATTGAAGGTGTTGGTTAGACAAAGAGCACGTCCTGAGGGTTCTATGGTGGAGGGATATATGGTATATAAATCCATGGTGTATATTAGTCAGTATCTTCCTAAATTAGCAGCGCCAACTATGCATGCAGTGGATCGCATTTGGGATGTGAACTCCATCAAAAAAATTGAAGATCAGGAGCATCTATTGGGGAAAGGTAGAATGAAAAAAATGAGAGGTAATATATTAATAATTGTGAAAATTTATATTATTAATACATATAAAGTTTTTTTTTTTTGTATATATAGTCATACTCATTAATATATTAATATAATTTATTTCATAAATTATAAATATTTATAATTATTTGCATATTGTACATTATAACTAATATTTAATATTGGTGAATTGTGTTTTTTTTATTCAGTTTCTCTAGAGTGGGATGCACTGCATCTATACATTGCAAACAATCTTGACTGGATGAATGTATGGATTGAAATATGTAAACAACGTAATGGAGGTAGTTTATCATGGAAGCAACTATTTGAATTGGTTAAAGAAGCTCGTCGTAATAGAGATGCCAATGTTACGCAGAGGGAATTGATCTAGCATATGGTTTGAAAGATGGATATGTAAGAAATTTTGCCCATTTTATTTAGTTATTTTATATTATACTAATGTGACTACATGTGTACTATATTTTTCAGATACTTTTGAAGTTATATAAATATATGTTAATTTATTAATTTGCAATGCATCTTTTACATATCTGACATATTGCAGTTGAAACACCACAAGGTTATGTGGTGCAATGGTCGTAAATTTCACATCAAACAATTGGATGAAACAAGGAAAACTTTTGATAGTGGGATAACTGTAGTATTCCAGGTTACTAATGTTTCCTCTAGGAGTGACAGATATCCCCAAGAATCTGAAAATAGATACTATGGGTATTTAAATGATATACTTGAGTGTGAATTTAATTCCTTCAAATTAGTATTGTTCGATGTCAAATGGTATAGGTTACGAATGCATGAATGTGATGAGGAAAGAATTGGTATTCAACATGCCAATGGATTTCCAATGATTAAAATAATGATGTTTGAAGGAGGACATGATCGCTATGTTTTTCGAAGCCAATGTGAATAGGTATTTTACTCAAATGTTCCAGGTGAAAGGGATTGGTCATTTGCTGTTAGATATGATCCAAGAGGAAGGCCAATTAAGTATACTCATTTACAGGAAGAAGATGATATTGAAGATGAAGAATATGATTCGACAGAATATCAAACAGAGTCAGAAGATCACTGAGGGTCGACTGATGAACAAGAATAAAAAGATCAGGATCTAGGTGTAGGAGACAATATTGCAATTCCTGATGATGATGTCGATGAAAATATGCTTGAAAATGACATTGATGACGATGATGATATCATCAATCCTTTCAACATCGTTTTAGAACCAGATGATGATACAAATGTCGAGTTTGATAAAGAAGATCAAGATAGAGAATAAGGATGATTACACAAATGTTGAGGTTGGATTAGGTACGTGACTATATAATATTTTAATTTGTATGAATTATTCTCTTAAAATAATTTACTTTTAATGTCATGGGTTAATTACATGTTTTTAAGTTTTATGCAACGTTTTTATATCATAGGTTACATGTTGTTTAATTATTATTTGAAACTTGAAAATAGTTGTCAATATAGTAAAGTACATGGTAGACTAAAAATATCATTTAGAAACACACAATTTCATGTACCTTCATTAATTTTTTTTTTTGTAGTTTCTATGCATGAATCTTAATAGGACATTGCTTTCGATTATTTTATATTTTATAGATTGGGTTTTGGGGATCAATTGAGAGTGATGTGAGGGGGAGGGGAGGAGCCATGTGAGCTTCCACCTTCACGTGGTTTGCCTTGTGAAGTAGAGGATAAATTATTCTTGAAACCAAGAGAATCTCTTTCATTTTTATACCATCTTGATCATATAAGATTTCATCAATATTGTTACCTATTTGAATCTTCTTAGAATTACCATAAACCCTATTTTTCATATGTTCTAGTAGATATGTTAATGCTTCCAAGTTTCATATTTTCATTTGAGTGAAGGTCCAACTAGATTTCAAAGTATCAAATTGAGATTTCAATTTGATAAACCAAATATAAAATGAATCCAAGGATCATTTGATATTGTCGCAAGAGAGATGAATGTAAATAATCTTGCGATGAATTTGTTATAATATTGACAAAAAACGTTTGTCGGTAATTTTATGACATTAGTATGTAATTTTGTTCAAAAATAATGGATCTTGGGGAATACACAATGGTAAAGGAATGAGGAACGAGGAACGAAAATTTCACAAGGACTAGACACCGCCAGCAGGGTCCTGCGAATGGGGCCAACATTGAAATTTTTTCAAACAGTTTCTGTATGCACTGAAATTTATCATGGATAGACTATTGGCATGCCTTAATGATATGAGAGGGTTTATGGACTCAAATTTGAGTGACACACCCACTTTATTCCATTATCACTTCATCATGTAAACCATAAACCCTAATTTTCTTTCAGAGTACCCAATTTGGTTGACGCAAGTTTTAGGCTTTCGTCGGTCTTTCTTCATTTTGATTTCAGGTTATACATTAATGTATATAAAATGTTTATTATTCATATTTGTCATGAAAAATCACTCTATTTATTTGATTTCTTAATCAACACCGTCAAGATAGTACTAGAGGATCGCAACAGGGACCTGTGAATGGGCCAACGTTGAAATTTTTTCAAACAGTTTCTGTATGCACTGAAATTTGTCATGGATAGACTATTCTCACACCTTAACGATATGGGAGGGTTTTTGGACTCAAATTTGAGTGACACACCCACTTTCTTCCATCATCAATTCATCATCTAAACCATAAACCCTAATTTTCTTTCAGAGTACCCAATTTGGTTTACGCAAGTTTTAGGCTTTCATCAGTGTTTATTCATTTTGCTTTTAGGTTCTACATTAATGTATATCAAATTTATCTGCATCATCTTTGTGATGAAAAATCCCTCTATTTTGTTGATTTCTTAATCAACACCATCAAGATACTAGAGGATGGCAACAAGGACCTGTGAATGGGGCCAACGTTGAAATTGTTTCAAACAGTTTCTGTATGCATTGAAATTTGTCATGGATAGACTATTGGCATGTCTTAATGATATGGAGGGTTTATAGAATCAAATTTGAGTGAAAAACACAGTTTCTTCCATCATCAATTCATCATGTAAACCATAAACCCTAATTTTCTTTCAAAGTACCCAATTTGGTTGATGCAAGTTTTAGGCTTCCATCGGTCTTTCTTCATTTTGCTTTCAGGTTCTACATTAATGTATATAAAATGTATATGCATCATAGTTGTGATGAAAAATCCCTCTATTTCGTTGATTTCTTAATCAACACCATCAAGATACTAGAGGTTGGCAACATGGACCTGTGAATGGGGCCAACGTTGAAATTTTTTCAAACAGTTTATGTATGCACTGAAATTTGTCATGGATAGAATATTGGCATGCCTTAACGATATGGGAGGGTTTCTGGACTCAAATTTGAGTGACACACCCACTTTCTTACATCATCAATTCATCATGTAAACCATAAACCCTAATTTTCTTTCATAGTACCCAATTTGGTTGACACAAGTTTTAGGCTTTCGTCGGTCTTTCTTCATTTTTCTTTCAGGTTCTACATTAATGTATATAAAATGTATATGTGTCATATTTGTGATGAAAAATATCTCTATTTCATTAATTTCTTAATCAACACCATCAAGATACTAGAGGTGAGCAATAGTGACATGTGAATGGGGCCAACGTCGAAATGTTTTCAAATTGTATCTGTATGCATTGAAATTTGACATGGATAGACTATTTTCATGCCTTAACGATATGGGGGGGTTTCTGGACTCAATATTGACTGACACACCCACTTTCTTCCATCATCAATTCATCATGGAAATTACCATAAACCCAACTATTTTTCATATGTTCTAGTAGATGTGTTAATGATTCCAAGTTTCATATTTGTATTTGAATGAAGGCCTATCTAGCTTTAAAATTATCAAATTGATATTTCAAGTTGATAAACCAAATATGAAATGAATCCAAGCATCATTTGATATCGTTGCAAGAGAGACAAATGTAAATAATCTTGCGACGAATTTGCTCTACTATCGACGAAAAAAGTTCGTCGATAATTTTATGCCATTAGTATGTAATTTTGTACAAAAATAATGTATCTTGGGGACTACACCATGGTCAAGGAATGAGGAACGAGGAACAAAAATTGCACGAGGACTAGACACCGACAACAGGGACCTGCGAATGGGGCAACGTTGAAATTTTTTCAAACAGTTTTTGTATGCACTGAAATTTGTCATGGATAGACTATTGGAATGCCTTAACGATATGGGAGGGTTTCTGGACTCAAATTTGAGTGAGACACCCACTTTATTCCATCATCATTTCATCATGTAAACCATAATCCCTAATTTTCTTTCAGAGTACCCAATTTGGTTGACACAAGTTTTAGGCTTTCGTCGGTCTTTCTTCATTTTGATTTCAGGTTATACATTAATGTATATAAAATGTATATGCGTCATATTTGTGATGAAAAATACCTCTATTTCATTAATTGCTTAATCAACACCATCAAGATACTAGAGGCGGGCAATAGTGACATGTGAATGGGGCCAACGTCGAAATGTTTTCAAATTGTATCTGTATGCATTGAAATTTGACATGGATAGACTATTTTCATGCCTTAACGATATGGGAGGGTTTCTGGACTCAAATTTGATTGACACACCCACTTTATTCCATCAACCCAACTATTTTTCATATGTTCTAGTAGATGTGTTAATGATTCCAAGTTTCATATTTGTATTTGATTGAAGGTCCAGCTAGCTTGAAAAGTATCAAATTGAGATTTCAAGTTGATAAACCAAATATGAAATGAATCCAAGCATTATTTGATATCGTCGCAAGAGAGACAAATGTAAATAATCTTGCGATGAATTTGCTCTACTATCGACGAAAAAAGTCCGTCAATAATTTTATGCCATTAGTATGTAATTTTGTACAAAAATAATGTATCTTGGGGACTACACCATGGTCAAGGAATGAGGAACGAGGAACAAAAATTGCACGAGGACTAGACACCGACAACAGGGACCTGCGAATGGGGCCAACGTTGAAATTTGTTCAAACAGTTTATGTATGAACTGAAATTTGTCATGGATAGACTATTGGCATGCCTTAACGATATGGGAGGGTTTCTAGACTCAAATTTGAGTGACACACCCACTTTATTCCATCATCATTTCATGATGTAAACCATAAACCCTAATTTTCTTTCAGAGTACCCAATTTGGTTGACGCAAGTTTTAGGCTTTCATTAGTCTTTCTTCATTTTGCTTTCAGGTTCTACATTAATGTATATACAATGTTTCTACATCATCGTTGTGATGAAAAATCGATCTATTTCATTGATTTCTTAATCAACACCATCAAGATAGTACTAGAGGCTGGCAACAGGGACCTGCGAATGGGGCCAACATTGCAATTTTTTCAAACAGTTTCTGTATGCATTGAAATTTGTCATGGATAGAATATTGGAATTACTTAAAGATATGGGAGGTTTTATGGACTCAAATTTGAGAGACACTCCCACTTTCTTCCATCATCAATTCATCATGTAGACCATAAACCATAATTTTCATTCCGAGTACCCAATTTGGTTGACGCAAGTTTTAGGATTTCATAGATCTTTCTTCATTTTTCTTTCAGGTTCTACATTAACGTATATAAAATGTATCTGCATTCATATTTCTGATGAAAAATCCCTCTATTTTTATGATTTCTTCATCAACACCATCAAGATACTAGAGGTTGGCAACAGGGACCTGCGAATGGGGCCAACGTTGAAATATTTTCAAACAGTTTCTGTATGCACTGCAATTTTTCATGGATAGACTATTGGCATGCCTTAACGATATGGGAGGGTTTCTAGACTCAAATTTGAGTGACACACCCACTTTCTTCCATCATCAATTCATCATGTAAACCATAAACCCTAATTTTCTTTCAGCGTACCCAATTTGGTTGACCCAAGTTTTAGGCTTCCGTCGGTATTTCTTCATTTTTCTTTTAGGTTCTACATTAATTTATATACAATGTATATTCATCATAGTTGTGATTATAAATCCCTCTATTTCATTGATTTCTTAATCAACACCATCAAGATACTAGAGGTGGGCAACAGTGACATGTGAATGGGGCCAACTTTGAAATGTTTTCAAACTATATATGTATGCATTGAAATTTTACCTGGATAGACTATTTTCATGCCTTAATGATATGGGAGGGTTTCTGGACTCAAATTTGACTGACAGACCCACTTTCTTCCATTATCAATTCATCATGGAAATTACCATAAACCCAGTTATTTTTCATACATTCTAGTAGATATGGTAATGATTCCAAGTTTCATATTTGTATTTGACTGAAGGTCCAACTAGCTTGAAAAGTATCAAATTTAAATTTCAAGTTGATAAACTAAGTATGAAATCAATCCAAGCATCATTTGATATCGTTGCAAGAGAAATGAATGTAAATAATCTTGCCACGAATTTGCTATACTATCGACGAAAAACGTCCGTCGATAATTTTATGCCATTAGTATGTAATTTTGTACAAAAATAATGGATCTTGGGGACTACACCATGGTCAAGGAATGAGGAACGAGGAATGAGGAATGAGGAATGAAAATTGCATGAGGACTAGACACCGACAGCAGGGACCTGCGAATGGGGCTAACGTTTAATTTTTTTCAAACAGTTAAGGTATGCAATGAAATTTGTCATGGATAGACTATTGGCATGCCTTAATGATATGGTAGGGTTTCTGGACTTATATTTTAGTGACACACCCACTTTATTCCATCATCACTTCATCATGTAAACCATAAACCCTAATTTTCTTTCGGAGTACCCAATTTGGTTGACGCAAGTTTTAGGCTTTTATCGGTCTTTCTTCATTTTTATTTCAGGTTATACATTAATGTATATACAATGTTTATGCATCATATTTGTGATGAAAAATCTCTCTATTTCATTGATTTATTAATAAACACCATCAAGATAGTACTAGAGGCTGGCAACAGGGACCTGCAAATGGGGCCAACGTTGAAATTTTTTCAAACAGTTTCTATATGCAATGAAATTTTTCATGGATAGACTATTGGAATGAATTAATGATATGGGAGGGTTTCTGGAGTCAAATTTGAGTGACACACCCACTTTATTCCATCATCAATTCATCATCTAAACCATAAACCCTAATTTTCTTTCAGAGTACCCAATTTGGTTGACGCAAGTTTTAGGCTTTCGTCGGTCTTTCTTCATTTTTCTTTCAGGTTCTACATTAATGTATATACAATGTATCCACTTCATTTTTGTGATGAAAATTCCCTCTATTTTTTTGATTGCTTAATCAACACCATCAATATACTAGAGGCTGGCAACAAGGACCTCCGAATGCGGCCAACGTTGAAATTTTTTCAAATAGTTTATGTATGCACTGAAATTTGTCATGGATAGACTATTGGCATGCCTTAATGATATGGGAGGGTTTATAGACTCAAATTTGAGTGACACACCCACTTTCTTCCATCATCAATTCATCATGTAAACCATAAACCCTAATTTTCTTTCAGAGTACCCAATTTGGTTGACGCAAGTTTTAGGCTTTCATCGGTCTTTCTTCATTTTTCTTTCAAGTTCTACATTAATGTATATACAATGTATCTGTTTCATAGTTGTGATGAAAAATCCCTCTATTTCATTGATTGCTTAATCAACACCATCAAGATACTAGAGGCGGGCAATAGTGACATGTGAATGGGGCCAACGTCGAAATGTTTTCAAACTGTATCTATATGCATTGAAATTTGTCATGGATAGACTATTCACATGACTTAATGATATGGGAGGGTTTCAGGACTCAAATTTGACTGACACACCCACTTTCTTCCATCATCAATTCATCATGGAAATTACCATAAACCCAACTTTTTTTTATATGTTCTAGTAGATATGTTAATGATTCCAAGTTTCATATTTGTATTTGAATGAAGGTCCAGCTAGCTTGAAAAGTATAAAATTGAGATTTCAAGTTGATAAACCAAATATGAAATGAATCCAAGCATCATTTGATATCGTCACAAGAGAGACAAATTTGCTATCCTATCGACGAAAAACGTTCATCGATAATTTTATGCCATTAGTATGTAATTTTGTACAAAAATAATGTATCTTTGGGACTACACCATGGTCAAGGAATGAGGAACGAGGAACGATGAACGAGGAATGAAAATTGCATGAGGACTAGACACCGACAACAGGGACCTGTGAATGGGGCCAAGTTGAAATTTTTTCAAACAGTTTCTGTATGCACTAAAATTTGTCATGGATAGACTATTGGAATGCCTTAACAATATGGGAGGGTTTATGGACTCAAATTTGATTGAAACACCCACTTTATTCCATCATCACTTCATCATGTAAACCATAAACCCTACTTTTCTTTCAGAGTACCCAATATGGTTGACGCAAGTTTTAGGCTTTCATCTGTCTTTCTTCATTTTTCTTTCAGGTTCTACATTAATGTATATACAATGTTTCTGTGTCATCATTGTGATGAAAAATATCTCTATTTAGTTTATGTATTAATCAACACCATCAACATAGTACTAGAGGCTGGAATTAAGGACTTGCGAATGGAGCCAACGTTGAAAATTTTTCAAACAGTTTCTGTATGCATTGAAATTTGTCATGGATAGACTATTGGCATGACTTAATGATATGGGAGGGTTTCTGGACTCAAATTTGAGTGACACACCCACTTTCTTCTATCATCAATTCATCATGTAAACCATAAACCCTAATTTTCTTTCAGAGTACCCAATTTGGTTGATGCAAGTTTTAGGCTTCCGTTGGTCTTTCTTCGTTTTGATTTCAGGTTATACACTAATGTGGATATAATGTATCTACATCATCGTTGTGATTAAAAATTCCTATATTTCTTTGATTGCTTAATCAAGACCATCAAGATACTAGAGGCTGGCAACAAGGACCTGCGAATGGAGCCAGCGTTGAAATTTTTTCAAACAGTTTTTGTATGCACTAAAATTTATCATGGATAGACTATTGGAATGCCTTAACAATATGGGAGGGTTTATGGAATCAAATTTGAGTGACACACCCACTTTCTTCCATCATAAATTCATCATGTAAACCATAAACCCTAATTTTCTTTCAGAGTACCCAATTTGGTTGACGCAAGTTTTAGGCTTTCATCGGTCTTTCTTCATTTTGCTTTTAGGTTCTACATTAATGTATATATAATGCATCTGCGTCATAGTTGTGATGAAAAAACCCTTTATTTCATTGATTGCTTAATCAACACCATCAAGATACTAGAGGCGCGCAACAGTGACATGTGAATGGGGCCAGCGTCAAAATGTTTTCAAACTGTATCTGTATGAATTGAAAATTGACCTGGATAGACTATTGGCATTCCTTAATAATATGGAAGGGTGTATGGACTCAAATTTGACTGACACACCCACTTTCTTCCATCATCAATTCATCATAGAAATTACCATAAACCCAACTATTTTTCATATTTTCTAGTAGATATGTTAATGATTCAAAGTTTCATATTTGTATTTGACTGAAGGTCCAGCTAGCTTGCAAAGTATCAAATTGAGATTTCAAGTTGATAAACCAAATATGAAATGAATCCAAGAATCATTTGATATCATCGCAAGAGAGACGAATGTAAATAATATTGTGACAAATTTGATATTCTATCGACGAAAAATGTTCGTCAATAATTTCATTCCATAATTATGTAATTTTGTACAAAAATAATGGATCTTTGGGACTACACCATGGTCAAGGAATGAAAATTGCACGAGGACTAGACACCGATAACAGGGACCTACGAATGGGGCCAATGTTGAAATTTTTTCAAACAGTTTCTGTATGCACTGAAATTTTTCATGGATAGACTATTGGCATGCCTTAATGATATGGGAGGGTTTATAGACTCAAATTTGAGTGACACACCAACTTTCTTCCATCATAACTTCATCATGTAAACCATAAATCCTAATTTTCTTTTAGAGTACCCAATTTGGTTGATGCAAGTTTTAGGCTTTTGTTGGTCTTTTATATGTCTCATCAACCTTTAGTATTTTTCATTTTTTGATCAGTTTTTATTTACTTAGGGGATAAGTTGAGGCATTCTTGAAATTTCCTCGAGCTCTTCCAATATTTCCTTGTATTTTATTCTTCTAAATGTCGTCAACTATCTACCATAACATCTAAGAAAGGAAACGATTTTTCTAATGGAATATTCCCACCAAATTAGAATTCAACCTTTGTCCCCTCGGGGCCTTGGACTTATATTCCATATTTTGGGGTGGATAACTTCCCCCACTCCCCTATTGAACAATAGGTTAGCTTCCATATTTATAGGACCATGCAAATGATTCTTTCTATTCTTAAATATGTTTATTGTTTGGCTAGCAATTCTATCCTCCAATCAATTCCCATTATGATGTGTTGAGGTTCATTCTTAATTTCTACATTAATTTTTTGAGTGGGTATACGTTCCATGTATTTAAGAACAACTTAGTTAGTATGGTCATGGGATACATTCATTGAATTTTACATTTACCAGTGGTAACATTGGTCAAGTTTGAAGGGTAATTTTCCTTCTCATCATTCACTTGGGTGGATTCTTCCCTTTGGGTTTAGTTATTAGTTTTGATTCTATATAATTATAGCAACAAAAAACTTAGATTATCCATCTTACAATGCTACAATGATACACTATCAAATGATTTATTTCCTTTAAGAAATCCTCTAGTTATACTACCCTTTCCCTTTGCATTCATATAGTTCATCTTGCCTGCTTCTAGAGGATTCACTAGAAATAGCCAACTCCTCATTCACTATTACAACTTATTAAATAAATAATTATTCAATATTCTCCTTTTTTTAATGCAATTTTGTTGGCTCACTAATCATCAATGACTATTTCTCCTTCTTGGTGGTCACAATTTTGGTTTCTCTAATTATTTTTGTCTCCATCATAATGATTATTCTATAATCACCATCTAATATTATTAAATTGGGTAGAGTTAGATCTTCTATTTCCATATGAAATTGAAATCATTAATAGTCCAATTGATAATGTTGCAGTGATCCTTGGAATCTATTGAATGAATTCAATATGAAATGTTCATTGATCACCTTGTTGAAGTGATTGATGGATTTTATTGTCAACCAACAACTCTAGTGGCCTCAATTTTGATTTCTCTAACTTTCCCCATGTATCCTTCATCATATTGTTTACTATGGAACCATCATCCAATAACATATTGGTTAGAGAGAGATCTCCAATTTCCATATGTATTTTTGTGCTCCATCCTTGTCTAAGATCATAATGTTTGTAACCTATACTCCTTGTTTCATCGTATCAATAATTTTTTGGTATTGATGTCATTAATAGTCTAATTGATTGTCACGATAGACCTCTGAATATGTAGAATTAATTCTTCCCAAGTTTCTCATTGATCACCTTGTTGAAGCCCTATTTATAGATTTTAGCATCTATCAACTCATTGTTTAATAATGTGTAGTTCAACATGAATTCCAAAGTTTTCTTATTCGTATCATGCATTCCATGTTCTATGGAAATCAACACAAATTCTCTCTCTTGTGCTAGTTTGTACATTCTTTGCATTTGGTTCCTCATTTCTCTAGTGTGTGTTGGTTGACATAGATTATTTTGTCTTTGTGTCAATAAACACATTCTACTTAATTGTTTTCTTAATACAATGAATTTACAATTCTCTACTAATGATTCTCCTGTTATTTTGGTGTCACTAGACACATCTTCCTTTTCACCTATGTCAAGTGACATAGCCATGGCCTTTGTATTCTCGAGATTGTAGGGCCATGTTATGGTAGGATTTGATGTTGTTTCAGTGCTCTTCACGTCGAAATGTTGTATTAGGGGTTATGGTAGTTAAGCTCATTAGGAGTTACAAGTCAGATAAAGGTTACATATTTGGTTTAGAATTGTGCTTTATAGGGATTAGGGGTTAATGTTTATAGGGGTTAGGTATGGCGAGAATTAAGGGTTAGGTGTTAGGGATGATAAGGGTTATAGTGTTATGGAGTAAAGTGGTTATATGGTTTGAGTATTATAAGGATTAATGTTTGTGAGATATAGGTATTAGGTGCTTAGGGTTAATAAGTTAGGCTTTAGTTATTTAGGGTTTATAAGTTAGAAATTATAGAGGTTATAAGTGATTAGGGTTAACATAGGGGATAGAATAGTGCTAATAATGGATAGATGTAATAGTTAATGTACATGTTTGGGGTTATAAGGGTTAAAGATTAGGGTTACATTTTCAAGGGTTTAGGGGTTTGGGATTCTAAAAATTGTAGTGGTTATGATTCAAATAATTTTGGGGAAATAAATTATAGTGATTATAAGGGTTAATGGCCATAGGTTATTAGGGGTTATATGGTTACTCAGTAATAGTGGTTGTACGTAATATCATTAAAAATTATAGTTACAGGGGTTTATGCGAGATCTAGAAGAGATTTGGTGAATATATCTACTTGTTGATCTACTAAAGGAACAAAGTTCACACAAGTTGTCCTTCAGCATGAGGTTGTCAAATTTAGTGCATCCAAATATACATGTTTTTTGTCTTCTGATGATTCATTGGATTATGAATAAACTCAATGGTACTTTGATTATCACAAAGGTGGAATGAGTTTGTGGAGGAAGACTAAGTTGATCAAGCATCATTTGTATCCAGGGAAGATGCATCCCGACATGAACTTCACTAGCATAGTTGTCATTAGTGGAGAAGAGAATAAAAACTTGTTTCTTCCTAGAACACTAACAAATTGGTCCAGAGCCAAGAGAAAACAAGTATCCCAAGGTAGATATTATCTCATCAAGATCGCTAAACTAGTGGACATTGAAAAATCTAAGGAGGTAGATATGAGTACGATCGGGCATGGATGGTACTCGATTCTCCATATTTTCAATGGTCGTCAAGGGGGAAACAAACACCAAAAGACGTGTGGTTATCTTTCATATGTTGGACCCTATCTCTGTTTGAACCGATTTCAGGGTGCGAAAGTCGTTAAAAATAAAAGATAACTCTTCCCAAGCCCCCGATGACATCTCTAGATTTCCTAACATTTTCGTCCACCACCATGTCCCGATTCGAGAATATTAACCCAATTTTATTTCGATGTTCATGCAGAGAGCACCCTTGATACAAGGATTCCCCATCTCTTAGGATCAACTAACCAGTCATGTCCAAGTGATGTTCACATGGAACATTTCCCCACTTCACTCTTCAAAGTTCTCATTTGAATATTTGCTACTACCACCAAGATCTGCACCAGGGGCACATGTTGATATCATGAACAAAACTATATATTATATAATATATTCATATAACATATAACATATTATATAAAATATGACATATAATATAAAAAATATTTATAAAATAAAAACATATATATTATATAAAATATAAAAAATATTTATAAAACTAAAATATTGTAAACATATATATGTTATATATATGTTACATATATAACATATATATGTTACAAATATATAACATATATATGTTATATATGTAACATATATAATATATATATGTTATATATGTTACATATATAACATATATATGTAACATTCGTTACATATATATGTTATATATGTTACGAACAGAACCCAACTGCGCTCTAAAACAATTCGCATTACACACAGTGAAAATAGAACCCGATCACCAGCGCCATAACCCCATTCGCATTGCACAGTGAACAGAACCCTGTGATCATCCTAACCCCATTTGCATTGCACAGTCCACAGTCGAATAGAACCTGACCCCTAACCCCATTTTCCCTAACTCATCCCATTCAAACTCGATCGACCCCATTCGCATGCATTGATCCCTGAACTCGGCCGACCCCATTTGGCCCATTCGCATCCATCATGATCTACAAAGGTAGACAGAGACCCAAGCAAAGAGCCATAGAGACAAACAACGACAAAGAAGTGAACTAGACCAACAATGACTTCCATTCCAGTAAATTTTCCTCACTCTGTCATTTTCAAAAATTTCATTCTGAAAATTCTAGGACACACATGCATCATCATTTGAATGATATATTCTATATATTCGATCTAGGGCCATGTTTGAATTAGATATTTTGTAGATTTGAGTTAGGGCATATTTGAATTTGAACTTTTGTTCCTAGGGTTTTCCTGGTCACAATGTTATCAGAGGGATAACATGAAATCTATGCCAACCATCTAAAACACTTCAAGAATCCATCTAAAATACCATAACTGCAAATTGGGCAGTCAAACAGTGTGAAATATCATTTAGGGACTCAAACATCGAATGAGGACCATCACTTGTTAAGTCCATATGTTGAGTATTAGCCTCATAACTAATTGGAATCGAGAAGCCACTAGGAACATTATGAAGGTGCAAGAACATGTATGAGATATGCATACCTCTTTTATCTAGAGATGTTGTTGGATTTAATGTGTCAGGTTGTGTAGAATCCTTTCTAGATGTCAGCTGATGAGGATCATTCTTCAGACACCCAACTTCATGAAAAAACACACAACAACAAAAAGAGTCTCCAACACTCTAATTTTTGTTGGAATTTCCAATTTCTCCATTCTGTATACATATCCAATTTTTATAATAGACCTTATATAAGGTCTAATTCAACCAAAATACGCCCAACCATGTGATATTCCTTATCCATACATCGATCCTCCAAATCACAAATCAACCAATGGTATTTCCTATTCCCTCCAATATCTTGCTATTCCAAAGCTCAATGGGTAAACCAGGCAACAATACCCATATCTTTTGAATGAATGTAGGTTCCCTTTGTGGGTCAAAGCCCAACATCCACCTCTTGAGACGTAAACCTAATGGGCCCCATAACTAGTCATTTTCCAACAAAATGGTTGCATATGCTTTAGATTTCATGAGAAAACATATCCAACCACATACAAGAAGATGAAAGGATGACAAGTACCCCAACATAGGCTTCTAATGCTCACCCAACCACAGTTTCAAAGAGACACCCTTAACAATCTTGCTTATAAAATCTCCCAACCAGTGCCATGGTCATCAAACCTTTTGAGTGCTCAACATAAAATGTTCTAATTCTTCTTTGATGTGGCACTCATACTTTTTTTTTCATTGGGTTAGGGTGAACCTATACAAACTTAAAACAATGTTTAATTGTGACTTTAGGTTAGGACCAACCTAAAAATAACTTAAAGTTTTTTTTCTAATAATTAAATTTTCTTTCATTTGGATCCCCTCCTACTAGGGATGACCTCATATGACCTGATGAGAATCATTCTTCAGACATCCAACTTCATGAAAAAACACACAACAACAAAAAGAGTCTCCAACACTCTAATTTTTGTTGGAATTTCCAATTTCTCCATTTTGTATCCATATCAAATTTTTATTATATACCTTCTATAAGGTCTAATTCGACCAAAATACGTCCAACCATGTGATCTTCCTTCTCCATAAATTGATCCTCCAAAGAAAAAAATCAACCAATGGTATTTCCTATGCCCTCCAATATCTTGCTATTCCAAAGCTCAATGGGTAAACCAGGAAAAAATACCCATATCTTTTGAATGTATGTAGGTTCCCTTTGTGGGTCAATGCCCAACATCCACCTCTTGAGACATAAACCTGATGGGCCCCATAACTATTCATTTTCCAACAAAAGGGTTGCATATGATTTAGATTGCACGTGAAAACATACCCAACCACATACAAGAAGATGAAAGGATGGAATGCACCCCAACATAGGCTTCTAATGCTCACCCAACCACAGTTTCAAAGAGACACCTTTAACAATATTTCCTATAAAATATCCCAACCAGTGCCATGGTCATCAAACCTTTTGAGTGCTCAACATAAAATGTTATAATTCTTCTTTGATGTGGCACTTATAATCTTTTTTTCATTGGGTTAGGGTGAACCTATACAAACTTAAAACAATGTTTAATTGTGACTTTAGGTTAGGACCAACCTAAAAATAACTTAAATTTGTTTCTATTAATTAAATTTTCTTTCATTTGGATCCCCTCCTGCTAGGGATGACCTCATATGACCTGATGAGAATCATTCTTCAGACACCCAACTTCATGACAAAACACACAACAAAAAAAGAGTCTCCACCACTCTATTTTTTGTTGGAATTTCCAATTTCTCCATTCTGTATCCATATCTAATTTTTATAATAGACCTTCTATAAGGTCTAATTCGACCAAAATACGCCCAACCATGCGATCTTCCTTCTCCATACATCGATCCTCCAAAGTAACAAATCAACCAATGGTATTTCCTATGCCCTCCAATATCTTGCTATTCCAAAGATCAATGGGTAAGCCAGGCAACAATACCCATATCTTTTGAATGAATGTAGGTTCCCTTTGTGGGTCAAAGCCCAATATCCACCTCTTGAGACATAAACCTGATGGACCCCATAACTAGTCATTTTCACACAAAAGGGTTGCATATGCTTTAGATTGCACGAGAAAACATACCCAACCACATACAAGAAGATGAAAGGATGACAAGTACCCCAACATAGGCTTCTAATGCTCACCCAACCACAATTTCAAAGAGATACCTTTAACAATCTTGCCTATAAAATCTCCCAACCAGTGTCATGGTCATCAAACCTTTTGAGTTCTCAACATAAAATGTTCTAATTCTTCTTTGATGTGTCACGTATACTCTTTTTTTCATTGGGTTAGGGTGAACCTGTACAAACTTAAAACAATGTTTAATTGTGACTTTAGGTTAGGACCAACCTAAAAATAACTTAAATTTGTTTCCATTAATTAAATTTTCTTTCATTTGGATCCCTTCCTACTAGGGATGACCTCATATTACCTTATGAGAATCATTCTTCAGACACCCAACTTCATGACAAAACACACAACAAAAAAAGAGTCTCCAACACTCTAATTTTTGTTGGAATTTCCAATTTCTCCATTCTGTATCCATATCCAAGTTTTATAATAGACCTTCTATAAGGTCTAATTCGACCAAAATACTGTTAAGAACCAAATATCAATATAGCATAGAAAAACCTCAGAAAAAGTACTCAACGCCTTGAAAAAGAGATAATTTCAGATAATAAGCCTCTTCAAGGGGGAAAACTCCTTTTACCCCACTTAAATGTTCAAGTACAAGATGA
>ML790285.1:268462-304679 GCA_009831015.1 Picea engelmannii | reverse complement strand
TGTATTATTGTGAATATTTTATTTTGATAGAGGACATTGTAAGAGAAAGAAGAGGAAGTTACAACAGGTGTTTTATAGGTTGTATCCCTTCATTTTGTTGGATAATAATAAGGAAGAGCCTAGAAATTTCTCTGGTGAACATAGCCCATACTAGGAAGGATAAAGATAGTGCATAGAGGAGTGCACTAACACAAATATTAGAAGGAAGAATGTCAATTGAGTCTCAGAACATATGGCACATTTGAAATAACATAGGAGATAAATTTCTATCATTAAATAAATCCTTTTGTAAAGGATCGATTTACATGAGTCGTTCATTCTTAGTTTGGGACAATACATGATTGTTAGATCGAGGTAAATTCAGTGGTTGGGAAGGATTAAATCTAAACCATCAGATCTAAGGAAATAGAATTATGGATCATTGGATCAAGTATCATATAAATAACTTAGTCACTTTATCACTTCGTAGATTACTAGAGATAAGGAAGAATCCATGAAATACCGAAGTCATGAAATAATTCCAACTGTCGATTAGGAAGGAGCTTTGGATGGATTCTCAGCCATTAGATCAATATTTGATCTAGAATTAAGAACTAACCATCGATATGGAATGGAAATGTTGAACCGTCATATCACACTAAAGGAAAAAAATGTGGTCAACTTCGACATTGACCACTTTGGTGAAAAGAAGTCTGAAATCATGTAGGAATACCCGAAGGCCAAAGCCCTGAAGTAAAGAACTCCCTCTGACTCTCGGATCATAGGAAGATAAGGGAAATCCCATCAAACATTGATCAAGCAAAGTGGAAGGATAGGATAAGTTGGGTGTAACATCCCCAGATATCAACCCCACTATCTAGCAATGCCACTACTATGGAACATTCACATATATATAATATGCATTAAATCAAATTAACACATTTAACATAGAGTTATTGCCATCATACAGACTTGAATAGAATTAACAACAATTCCTACATGCAACGGAATACATGAAAACATAAAAGCATCACAGACATGCATTTTAATTGAAATTAAACACATAATGATACTTATATTTGAAACTAGAGTAACTCACCAACTACGTTCATACCTTCCATGAACCTCTTAGAATTAGACCATGTTCTTCATCATGCTCATTAGTGGGTCACGACCGACTTAGGACCAAGCCCCACCTACGGCAAGGGAATCCTAGACTAGGCTGAGATTGTAGGAAAGTTACACAGTACAACCAGAAGGATTCTCTTCAGTATCCTTCTTACTCCCACTACTCATGGACTCTCATTCCCAACATGATTGTTCCACCTGGGAGTATACAACTTCACAATAATAGTCCATCGGTTGCTTCACCTCCCTCTCTGGGTCTCGACAACAGGCCATATCAGAAATTCTCAGAGTTTCGTAGCTCGTGTTGGACTATCTCTGGGAGAAAACCACTTCCTAGTAGAATCTCTCACCTGGAGAGAGATTCTCATAGGCCTGTAACATGCCTCTTCTACCAAAGGCCTGACAACCGGCTTCTTCAACTAGTTTCGGCCCAATTCCTGCAAGGTGAGGATAACAACAACAACAACTAGTCAATTCCACTCAGGAAAAAAAAATGGCAGCAACCCAAAGATAGTTCACATACAGACTCAACTCTGCAAGAGTGGATATGCTGGGCTCATAGGACACATAGGTGACATGGCTCAATCCATGAGTTTTCCACTAGTTTCAGGGTGCGTGACAAGGGATCAACGCATAGGTCAAACACAGATATCAGTGACATTCATGGAGGATGCATTGGCTTCTTAGGAAAACATGACCATTTTCTAGTTTCAGAGTTGCGTGAGGGTATGTAGAGATCATATACAAACACACAGTAGGACAAACAGTGGATGCCCGAATGGAGAACCAACCCACAACATGAGCTGATTGTTCCCCTTTAGCTGCATGTGCCCAGGTCGACACTTGTCCTCCTAGAGCTACATGTGTTCCCTTTTGCACACGTTTGAGCTGCATGCATTGCCTCTCCCAGGATTTAGGATAAAATCATGTTTTTCACATAGCTTTGAAATAATAATAAATTGTTATTCTCAAGGACTTAGCCCCTAAGATTAACCCCTCTTTCCAACCTTTCATCCCCTTTTCCCTTACCCCACCCCATGGAAGCTTAGTCCCCCATCACTCTTTCTTGATGGTTGGTCTGAACATAATGTTGTTTATATATTATATTAATGATATGCATAATTACATATACAAAATTAGGCTCTTGGCCTTTAACACTTAGGCTATCCAACCCAATAAACACATAAGCCCACTAGCTTATCAACACTTGGCTCACCAGCCTATACAACCTGATTACAATTCATAAGCATGATTACAATTCATAATATAATTGGGTCACATCCTTGGCGTACTACAATCCCCTCCCCTTATTTTTGCATTGTCCTCAGTGCAACTTTTACACAGCATCAACAAGATTTTTAAAATCTTTAAAAAGATGCAGGTATTATGTCTACATAGCATCCTCATTCTCCCATGTTGCATCCTCAGTACCGTACCAGGTCCACTAGACCTTTCCAAGCCTTATGGCTCGATTCCATAGCTGTTTTCTATTCTGGTCCAATATGCACACAGGATGCACTTGTATAACACCTTCTTTCTCCACCTAAATCAAATTCCAATCGATTACATGATTAGCCTCAGGTATATATTTATTAAGCAATTAAATATGAAACACATTATGTACAATCATGGATGCATGTAATGCAAGCATATATTCAACTGGCCCAATACTTTCCAGGATTTGAAATGGCCCACAAAATATGGCTGCCAACTTTGACCAGTTTCCCAGCCTCAGGGAACTTATATTGGCTTTTACTTTCAAGAAAACACGGTCTCCCACTTTAAACTCTCAATGGGTTTTGTTTTTATCAACATAACTCTTCTGTCGGTCTTGGGAAGATTTCAAATTCTTCTTAATCTTCAACATTTTCTCTTCCATTTCCTTGAGCAACTCTAGCCCAACTATTTCTCTATCAGATGGATTTCCCCGGCCATCAACCCCATTATTGGGCAATGCTACTATGTGGAACATTCTCCTACACACACACACACACATACACACACACACACACATATATATATAACATGCATATTTAATGAAATTTAACCAAAAAATACAAAGTAATCATAGAATTATTGCTAACATACAAAATTAATGGAATTAACAATAATTCATACATTCAACCAAATACATGAAAACATTTCAAAGACACAGACATGCATCACATATAAATTAAGTACAAAATTAATAGATATCTTTTAAACTGACGTAATTCCACCAACTACATTGAGACCTTCCATGAACCTCCTAGCCTTAGACAATGTTTCTCATCATGCTTAGCAGTGGGTCACCCCTGAGATGGGACCAAGCTCCACCCAAGGTAAGGAAATCCTAGACTAGGCTAAGGTTACAAGAAAAATGCATAGTGCAACTGAAACGATTCTCTCCAGGAGCCTTCTTACGCCCACTACTCATGGACTCTCAATCCCCACATGCTTGTTCGACCTAGGAGTATACACCTTCCCAAGCATAGTCCATTGGTTGCTTCACCTCCCTCTCCATGTCTTGGCAACATGTTGGATCAGAAATTATTAGAGTTTTGTAGTTGGTGCTGGACTCTCTCTCGGATAAAACCACTTCCCGAGAAAATATCTCACCTAGAGAGAGTTGCTCACAGGCCTGACAACCTACCTTTTCAACCAAGGGCCTAACAACCTATTTCTTCATCCACCTTCGAATCATTTCTAGGAAGTTGCGGGTGACAACAATGGTAACTGGTAAAAACAAATCAGGAAAATAGAAGGCATTGACCCAAACGGTCTAGTTACAAACTCGTCTCTCGAAGAGAGGATATGTTAGGCTCAAGGATGACATAGGTGGCTTCACTTTTTTGGTTTTTTAGAGGTACGTAGTTATGCAGAGGTCCAACGTAGAGGTAAAACAGGTTCAGACTGAGGATGCATCAGCTTCTCAGGAAAACATCACAGGTTGGCCTCACGGTTCCAGGTTTTAGAATTGCATGAGGTATGTCAAGATCAAAATATGAGGCAACATGGTCCAGACAATAGACAGAAGAATGGAGGATGAACCCCTAACACAAGATGACCCTTCAAATTTAACTGCATGCACCCAGGTCGACACTTGTCTTCATGGAGCTGCATGTGTTCCCTTTTGCACACATTGGAGTTGCATGTGTTGCCTCTCCCAAGATTTAGGATAAAAACATGTCTTTCACATAGCTTTGGAATAATAATAAATTAATATTCTCAAGAGCTTAAGCCGCTAAGATTATCCCCTCTTTCCAACCTTTTAGCCCCTTTTCCCTTACCCAGGCTGTAGAAGCCTAGTCCCCCATCACTCTTTGTTCGTGGTCAATCTACATGCAATGATGTTTATATATTATATTAAGGATCTGCATAATTACACATACAAAATCAGGCTCTTGGCCTTTAACACTTAGGCTCTCTGGCCAAATGAACACATAATCCCACCAGCTTATCAACACTCGGTGCACTAGCCTATAAAACATGATTACAATTGATAATATAACTGGGGCATATCCTTAGGGTATTACATTGGGCCAAAGGCACACATTCTTAGAGTAAATAAAGTTTGTCTAATCAAGACAAGGGAAGATATATGGTGTTATATATTTTCGATGATTTAGCAATAAATGGACGTAGAAAGGAGCCATAATATCTCGGTCTCCCAAAATCACCAAAATCCCACTAACCATCCAATCAAGACTGAGCTTTGGATAATGAAGATTCCCCTTGATCATTTGATCATGTGATGGAAGGAATAGTCGGCCCAAACTTGACCACTTCAGGATTATGAATAGTCCCAAACAACTAAAATTCCTGAAGCCACAAAGTACCAAATATACAAAGTGCAAATCCATGATCTAGGAGGGAGATATGTGGCAGAAGACAAAGATGACGCATGGCCCAATGATTTGATGACAAGTGTCAAGATCTAATTGACACATTAAGTATAAGAAAGTGATGAATCAAGGTGACATGTGATAGCCACTCATTCAGTTCCACATCAACAATGACATCAACAATCCACATCACTGCGGGATTACAACCTTTGGGGATGTTCAACTTCTCCTACTAGAAAAATTCTCAAAGCACCGAAGGTCGAAGTTGAAAATGAATGTTAGTCTTTGATATAAGATCCACCAGAATATCTATTGATCATCCGATCAAGTATAGTGGAAGGATAGGGTAAGACCAAGGCTAAGCGGTTATTAGTACTTTATGACCTATTCAATATGTAAACTCTCCGGAGGGATTGAACTACTTCAGAGTTCGAGTAGCCCGAAGTCCCGAAGTCATGAATAGTTGAATACCTAGAGAACAACAACTCCTTTTTTCCTAAGTCTATGGTCCTAGATTCTGAACATGTGAAGTTTATCAAGAAGGGAGAGTTGATACACCCTTCAACATAATTTTCTTTGGAAGAGTTGGAATACTACAAAGTTCAAAGTCTCGAAACTCTGAAGTCCCGAAGTGAATGAGAACCATCCTCTCAACTACATATTAAGTCCTGACCATCGATTTGTTTTAGCCTCCAGATAAGAAAGATTCATCAACTTAAAGACATTAAATCCACTCCATCAGATCAATATCAAAGAGAAGGAAATCAACAGATGAGATTGAACCTTCCATGATAAAGCCTCATATGTATTCACCCTTGGTCACAGGTCGAGGTCATATGTAAAGTGGAAATAACTTAAAGGGGCAACTGAGTTAATACCTGGTCATGATATATGGTCACTTTGTTAAATCATGTGCCTACGGGGTATAAAATAAAACAATCCCTCTCCCTTATGTATCTAGTTGTTCGTCACAACATTTTGGTCATATGAAAAACAAAGGGGAGTCACAAGCTAGCACTCATCTATTTCATGTAGAAGAAAATGCACTAGATAGTGGAGTAAAAGATTGATTTTGATCTATTAGATAACTGGGGATGCAGCAGAAGCATGGGAATGATATAAGGAGTTGATCCCTACCCGTGATCAACTTATGAGGACAAATCAAGATTAATTAAATGAAACTTACATCATAAATTAATGAATAAAAGGAGAATCTTATTTATGTTAAAATTAAATGAAGAGGTGCATTGTTTCATGTCAAAAGAGACAATGGTTCAATCTTATACCTATTGAAATACTATATAAATAGAAAGGTATGGTGAAACAAAAGTGTCTCTACAGTTCATATTAGAAGATCAAAAGAATAAGAAGATTCCAAGAAGGAAAGATGAAGATACTTATGTAGTGAGGGTGGAAGGCAGGAGCAAGGAAGGATTAATATTCTTTACTAAGTAAAGTGTGAAAACAAGGGAGTTGATGCTTCCTAGTTTTGGTGCCCTAAAAATAAGGGAGTTAGTGCTTCCTAGGGTTGGTGCCGTGAAAAATAAGGGAGTTGATACTTTCTAGGGTTGGTGCACTAAAAATAAGGGAGTTGGTGCTTCTAAGGGTTGGTACCCTAAAACAAGGGAGTTGGTTCTTCCTAGGGTTATTTCCCTGGAGAAGGAGATTTGTGTCTCCAAGAGTTGGTCCTCTAAAGAGGATTGGTGTCCTTCACAAACATAAGATTATTCTTTATAAATTTTGTAATGCTTGTTGAAGTATATTTATATAATTGTCTTTTTACATACAAACTCCATTGTTGACCAATAGTGATGATAATTAGAATATCAAATTAATTAATAATTGTTGAAAAAGGTAATACTAATTCATTCAAAAATATCTTTTACACAATTATGGTTGAGTTACTAAGCATTTATTATTTAACCAATTAGGAAGCTTAAGGAAAGAGGAAGAAGATATGAGAAGTTATCACAACCATATAAACATGTACATAACTAAAATGAATCATAAAACAATAGAAATCCATAACACCAATGTGATAGCGGAGTTCGACAATCTCTCCCACGTCTTTGGGCTTTTTTTCTGAGTGGGTGAGGATTTTCTTATTTCTGTTAAAATCTCAATACGTACATCACAACAGTTCCCAAAGGTTACAAAACAGATATGGTATTACTCTACCATATCTAAAGAACCCAAAAGAAGAAACGAAACTCAAACCGGATGACCGGAGCTTCCAGAAATGGCCCGCAAAGGTGCGCTCCTCAACAACTACCCTACATAAAAATGGCTTTGGTTTTGTAAATCTTCAGCATAAACATGCTCTGAATATCCTCGTATGGCCTCAAAAATCCCAGTTTTATATATATATGGAGTTGGTAACAATCTCCCAACTTCCTCCCAAGATATGGCCTCAAAAAGAGCCCAATATCCCCCAATATTGGACAAAAATCTCCAATAGCACGCCTAAAATCAATAGAAAATCACTATAATAAAGTCAAAAAAATACATTTTCACAATAATATGGGTATAATCCCCCTTGACTAGGCACGCACTCCAAAACAGGGTGATATGGCATTGATGTGTCCAAGCACCACCCCTAAAGGTTGTGAGTTGGCTCTTTCCCCACAAGTCTAGGTCACATGGCAGATTACAGTAATACCGCACCCCAACATATGCTCCCAAAACCTTGGTCACCACTGCTGACTATATGCATGGTAAGATTCAATGGTTAAGGATGGCCCCGTGCCCTTTGTTGAATCATGGAGTGGAGTCCCCTCTATAAGGCTTTGGTTAAATGAAGCAATAATTCCATGGGATGGGGCTAGGCCCGAGCCCCCTTCTGCCTCTCCTTTACCATTTAATTCACTTTATATATTATAAAGTGGGCTTGTATTAACAACTCTCACCATAGCGCGTTGGAAATCCAACCTTCCCCAAGGCATTTCTCCTACCAAGAGGGCATGGGTTCGAATCCCATGAAGGTCAAAAAGTTTCAACCAACCAACGAATGATGGGGTGCCATGTGACAGCCCATGTGTGGGCCACATGGCACATTTTCATTTTCCCACAAAATGTGTCACTTGTCGAAACAGGATTGGACCACTGCCATCTGGTTAATCAGCCTACTGCTACGCTGCCACGTGACTCAATGCTGCATGAGCATTGAATTTTTGCGTGTTGATTTGTTGACTTTTTGTTTGCCTATTTGGGAAAACAAATAGAGCACAATATGAGGAGCATATGACATTATTTTGAGCTCGTTCAAGTTGTTTTTGGTTTATATCAACAACACGTCTATTTTGAAGCCATTCTGAGAACTTTGATTTTTAAGCCTTTCTGAGCCCCATCAAGCTCCTCAATCCGATTCTGGATCACTCATTCAACCCCCACCACCCCCCCTCCCTTAGTATTTCCAACATCTTATTCCTCAGTAAGCACCTATTCTCACAGAAGGTTGACAAGTGGAGTATTGACTTCAAGCATTATACAACTTCCACACTAAGTCAAATGGAAAGTGGCACCGTGGGAGCACAACATGCGTCTTGAAGGGAATGTTGCATGAATAAATTTATGAGTAAATAAAAATCTAGAAGACCTTAAAAATAAAATGAATACTTAGACTTTGTTAGAGTAGAGAATAAAACAATTATTTGGAACTAATAGAAAAGATAAATGAATTTATGTAATTTTATATTAAATTATGAAAGGGAACATAATAATTATTAAAATTGTCTAATTGTGCATAGATTGAGAGACAATTTTTTTTATAAAATGAATGGTGAGGAAGAGGAAAAGTACCCTATTGCTCCATGAATAAAATGTTGTTAAAATTTATGTTTACTAAGTTTACTTATGTGAGTGGACGAGCTCCTTGCGAGAGAAAGCTTGAGATAAAATTTGGATTTGAGTTTTTTTGTGTGTAACCCTTTGAGGCTGGGATAAGGGAGAACAAGAGTACCCATAACATTGGTTGGGAGGTACCAATGAGGTTTTTGTATTAGAAAGCGGAAACAAGGAAGGCAAGTCTCCAAATTGAATATCATCATCCTATATCAATATCTTGGTGACGGTATTTAAATTGTTGTTTTATATTGTGTAATAGAAGTTAAATTGTATACAAAATATGTATGGAATAATGCCTTGTCTATCAATATAATATTTCGCTCTTAGTGTATATTTCTAACTTTATGTTGAGAAGAGGTACATTACTAGTAATATGGAATTCTTTGAATCAAATTTTTGAATAATGTGTAGGATCATGGTAAATTATTAGCGAGTTGAAAATGTTAGATTTGAATATCCCAGTAACAAAGGTTAACCAGCTGAATAGTTTTTTTTTAAAAAGACCTTTCTAATTATAACAGATGCATTTTTGTTACATGTTAGAAAATTGTAGGTGTGTTGTAAAATTTCAGTTCATAGTATGATAGGATATATTCATGGATTAAAAGATCAAAACTCTTTATTGGTGACTAAAATTTGAATCCTTTCGAATCATGATATACGTATCTTACTCTAGGATCGTATTGATGTTATTCCTTAACAGATCGGTAAGAATTCTATGATAGTTTCACTGTGAGGTTTGTACCAGTTATGCTCCACTTTTCGTTTGTTTATACACTATCTTCCTTGGCTTCTAAATACATATATTAGCTATGGGGTTAAATCTGTTGAATACTAACATAGTAATGTTTAGATACAGTAATCGATCTCAGGCAGTTTTCCTTCTAAATTCTTAAAACAAATTAGTTAAGTGTTGCTTATAGTAGGAGATGTCGTTGTTTTCCTCCCTCTCTGGTGAGCAGAGGACGCCTTCGGATCTTCAAACTTTACCTCGTAATCTAGCGGCATGATCGTTTTTATTGTTAAGTTAAATTTGAATGTCTTGGAACCCTGTTTTCTTCCTAAAACAATGCGATAAAATATTTGAGTATTGCGAATGATGAACGCAAATCGTGTTGGTATTTTGAAACAGGATCCCCAACCAGTTTTACTAGTCGAAGAAATCTGGGTGAAACGAGAGCTCTATTCTTGTTTTGGCGGCTAGCGTGCTGCCAGATTTGTATTTATTAAACTTGAAGTCTTTTGGCAATTGAGGAAGTAATCACTCGTTAAGAATTCAACCTTTTATTAACCTCCTAGTTACTGCATTAAAGACGTCCTCTCAGTTTATTAACGAAAGTAGATCGAAGTATACAGTCAGGAGCTTCATTGGTTACCTGTATGGTAGGATCACTCACACCAGATCTGAGAATGAAGAATAAATCGCTTCCTCCACAGACTGATGGAACCATTACTTTACATCTTTCATACAGATCGCTGGACTTCTTGAACGTTTTTATCTCAAAGGGGTTTCCTGGTAGAACTCTGCCTTGGGAGGAATTTGCATGGACGACTTCCATTTCATTTTCACGAGTCACAATTATGACTTGATTGGTAAAGTCTATGGAGGTATACATACTACCCCCTTTGGATTTGAATTTGTGACCTCTTAAGAGGAAACACATCTTCTTAACCATTAGGCCCACTTAGGTTGTATATATATATGTGTGTGTGTGTGTTAATTATTATGGGTAACACAAAGGAAAAATGACAATAGTAAAGGTGAGTGTTTCTTGTATTTGAACCTTTTGTTAATGAGTAAGTTGTTGGGCAACGGAAGAAAAATATAGCATAAAACCAAAGCATAAGTAAGCAAGATTAAACACACATTAAACCAAGTACAACAATTACACATATTTACAAAGTGGTTTATGTGGAAATCCAAATCGGGAAAAAAATACGAGCAATGATTTGATTCTCGATATTCTTCTTATTCAAAGGAGAATTACAATAGCCAATATCAGGCATACAACCATCCTCTCCTCGCACAATGTACTTGTTTGCACTTGCATTGTCCTCCACCTCTATAGGTATGCTCGTATATATAACATCTATCACTCAGTTACAGACTGATCATGAATACATCACATAGTTACATGAACAATTCATAAATAGATTGCATGCATGCACATGTGCATGTGCATTTTCATGTGACTGCATTGGAAAATGCGTTGGCATACCATCATAGCTACATAACTTCTCTGACAATATCATTAAGTGAACATACATGCACGATCTATGGATCATTCTATCTCCATCTTTAACCTCCCTCATAAACCGATGTACTTATGCAAAACTCATGAATCATAACCACAGACCAAATCCCTACAACTAGTGTAGGTGATACTTGTGCTTCTATGTTTGAAGGACCCATTTCCATGCTCTTCACCTGTTTTTTCCATGTGTCTACTGACAACACCAACTACATGTGAAATGTTGACCATTTTTGCATCGCAATCATCAAAATTCCTACAAGAATATAATACTCAAGACATATAACCCTTTTCTTCTTCCTCAATTAGGACATAAACCTAAAGAAAAAATTACAATGGAAAGCCAAAGGGGTTTTACTGGTTTCACATTATTCATACTAAATTTCCTGAGTATCTTCACCACATACTTCTTGTTCTGATAACCAATCTTACCATGTTTCCTATCTCTGTGTATTTCAATTCCCAAGATTTATTTCGTTGCTCTTAGATCCTTCCTAACAAACGTCCTAGCCAACTGAGACAACCTGTTGATTTCATACATGCTTGTGCCTGCAACAAACATAACATATAGCACCAAGATAATGAGTATACCATAAACACAATGGTTATACTCACTTCTTGTAAAATTTGTCTCACCATGAAGGAATCAAACATCATGTACCATTTGCCTAGCATGCTTCAAGCCATACAATGATTTTTGAGTTTGTAGACAAATATTTTGTTGTGATTCTGAACTAATCGTTCTGGTTGTTCCATATAGATCCCCTTATCCAAAAAAATCCATATAAGACAATTTTAACATCTAGGTGTACTATTGCAACCAGTGCTAACACAACATGAATAGAAACAAGTTTTTAACAACTAGTGAGAAACTTTCATGGAAATCAATACCTTGCAAATACCTTTCTTCTACCATCCATGCTTTGGACCTTTCATATTTTAATATGTTTGATTTTATAAAAGGAGATTCATCAAACAATGTGTCTCTGTTCATGATGATTATGTGGGTAGTAGAATTCCACAGTCTGCACCCCTTAACATCATAACCATATCGAGGATCTACCTATTTGATCTGGGTCCTACCTAGAAATCTAATAAAAAACCATAAGCATCACAACCAAATAATTTCACATTTGAGTAATTACGAGTTGACCTGTTCATACCTCTTCCTGAATATTCTTGTCTTTTGCAACCAATGGTGACCAATTTACCAGATAGAACAACCACTTCTATCCACAACTATTGTTACAACTTGGAATTAATGAACATGCCTATCTAATCCCAACTTCCTTGCAATACTTTCCAAGTTCCATGGATATGAACTTACCTTCATTATATATTCTCAAACACTTGATTGACCTCCCAACACATTAACCTTTCTACATACCCACTTGTCTAAAATGAACACACTCCACCTCGAACTTTGCATTGGAACAACTTTGACCAAATAAGACCAAATCGGCCAAGTAAGCCTATACCTCTTACCTCCAGATCCATTTACAATGGAGTTCACCAATCCTTTTATAGGCTTCATTACATGCAATCCATGGACACAATACCACGAGATACATGAAAAACATGGACCCGAAAAACCACCTTCTTTGACCTAAAACCATATTTAACTCATTAACTTGTTCACCAAGTCAAGGTTAACCCAACATATATGCCCCCCCACATATTCAATCTACCTAAATCTATGTCTAGAATTTTCATAGGTGACCTGACAAAATAGTTGTGTGTATGCCTATCGAGGTCTTACATACACATCCCCATTTACATGCAATCAATAATTTCTACAAATCCAAAGTAAATGCAATTTTAATTTTTGTTTGTTTTATTTTATTATTGTTATTTCATGGTGAGTCAACCATCACCACCCTTCACCTTCTATGAAAACACATGTGGAGAGACACAACAAATATAAAAAAGTTCATCAACCATACCTGTAGTTGAATTTGTTTATTTTGTGGAATCCTCTTTAGATGCTTGTTGTCTTTTCCAACAATCCTTCTTGTGATGCCGAGATTTTCCACAAAACCAAAATTTTGTCTTACCCTTACTTTATTTTGACTTAGACCTAGTGGTACCTTTCTCATATTTCCCTCTTTCTATAGATCGACCTCTAACCACCATTTCTTCTACTATTGAGGTTTCTTTACTGGATATTTTCCTCATCTCCTCAGACAACAAAGCTCCCACAAAAATGTCATAATCAATGGTATTTCTTGTGCTAAACCACATAGTTGTGACCAGATTATCCTAAGACTCAAGAAATGAACACAGTAGCGTAAATTCCTTGTCCTCATCTTTGAACTTTACTTTCATATTTGTTAATTGAAAAGTCATAGTATTCAAAACATTCAAGTGATCAACAATTTTTGTACCTTCTTTCATCCGCAAGTTGAACAACTGCCTCTTCAAGAAGTTTCTATTTGACAAGTTATTTGTCATATAAAAAATCTCTAGTTTGGTCCACAAACCTGTTGTTGTCGTCTCTTCAGTGATGTTAAAAAACAACTCATCTACCAGACACAAACAAATAGTATTGAGGGATATTGCATCCAGATCCTCCTTGTCCTTGTCTGTCAGGCTTGTCGATTTCTTTGACTTTCCAGCCAAGGCCTTTTGCAATCCTTGTTGCATAAGAAGATCTCACATCTTGAGTTTCCCTAACGCAAAGATATTCTTACCGCTTAATTTCTCCACCTCAAACTTAGAACTCTACACTTTCACCATTAGTAGAAGAAAAATCTCCAAAACCATTGCTTATAAATGTTGATGAACGCAACCATGTGAGACATTCTCCATCTTACAAACCTCTGAGGCATGGATCATTGCAGCTATGTGAGTCTTTCCCTCAACTTACAAACATGAGAAAAATCCCCTAAGAAGGGTATGTGGTTCCTACTTGAGACAGATCTAGGAACAGAGAGATGACCTCCTCCATTCAGAGAGTTGAGAATAACTCCAGATGATTATCTAGTGTGAAAGACGATCTATTGAGTTGGACGTTCCTATGGCTAAGCACAAATATGATTATCCAGTGTGAAAGACGATCTATTGAGTTGGACGTTCCTATGGCTAAGCACAAAGTGAACGTGTGAAATCCCAAAGTGTTGGGTGCATCATCATGTGAAAATAAATGAAGATGATGTATTAGCCTCCTCTGAGCAACAAAGTTGACGAGAAAACTCCAGATGATTCTCTTCTGTGAGACAGTGGGAATGAAGATATGTAGAGTGGATGTGCTTGTGGATGAGCACATGTGAACGTGTGAAGATATGGTTCTTATGTGTAATGTAGTGAACCAGAGATATGACATCCCTATGGATGTGCCCCTAGTGTATGAGCACTAGTTGGTGTATGGGATCCTTTGCTATATATTGTTCAAGAGTGAGACCCGCCTGTAACCCTAATTGTTATGTAAGGGGTATAGGTCGGCCCCACCTTAATGTAAGTAATAATAAATGTAAAATATAATTAACCTGGTTAATAATAATAATAATAATAATAATAATAATATGACTTAGAGAAGTTGGCCCTGTTGAGCCAATAGACAGTTTTGTTGATAGGTTTTAGGTTAGTATAAGGTAAAATCCCCATTGTGGAAACATATCTTTCATGTGAGTTTAGAAATTTCAGCAAGTACATCTACTTGGGAAATGGTGTGCACCTTTGTTGGGCCCTAATGGTATAGAGTTTGAGCACCCTCTTGTGTGCTATGGTTTATCTTAGTGGTTAAGGTATTTTTATTGAAGAATATAGAAAAGGATTTGGTTGGGTTTTCTTCCCTTGTTGAGAAGGGTTTCCTAGGATACTTCTTGTGTTCTTGTGCATGGTGTTTCTTCTTGTGATCTTGGTTGTTGCAACATTATTGTTTATGGTTAAGTGAAATGTTAAAAATAGAATGAACTTCATGCTTAACCTAGCTTATGAATAAACAACGATAAAACCAAGTCCTTTATACGGAAAAATAACCTTATACTTAAAGATTAAACCGAAAACTAGTAATAAAAGGATTTTAAAAAATATTTAAAAAATATTTTTATACCTTAATAAAACCTTTTACCAAATTCACAAAAGTTCAACTCATTAAAAATAATATTTAATATCCTCCCAATGAAAAAATATTTATATGGCATTCACCTTTAAACATCCACTCACTCTTTAATAATGGGTTGAACTTATACTCCACATCACCCACTTGTTTTATTCAAAGTAATTAAAGGTCATGACCACGTCACCCTTAATAAGACAAGAAACCTTTCATACCCTTTGAAAAATTTTAGTTTATACCACTCGAATACTTTTAAACCATGAAAGTAGTTTTCTAAAAGATCGACGCTCCTCTATGGGTGGAAAGGGAGAACAAGTTTTGAAATCAATGCTCCTTATGTTTGGATGGGGGAGTGTCGATTTTTCCACGATTTGTGGTGCACAAATTGTGTTCGCCAATTTCCTCAAAATTAGTATTTCTTAAGTGTGAGAGTGTCAACATGCTTCTAATACTGTTTGGGGAGCGTTTGGGGAGCGTCGATGACCATCTACTCACTCAATCATGCATTCTTACATTCAACAGGAGATCTGCAAACAATTTTTCTTGGCGCACCTGCAACACCTACTCAACCTGCTCTAATATCGCTTGTTGGGAAGCAGAAGAAAAACATAGCATAAAACAAGAGCATAAGAAAGTAATATTAAACATGTATTAAACCAAGCACAACAATCACACACATTTACACAGTGATTTATGTGGAAATCGAAATCGGAAAAAAACTATGGGCGATGATTATCGATCTTCTTCTTATTTAAGGGAGAATTAGAATAGCCAATCGCAGGCATACAACCATCCTCTCCTAACACAATGTACTTGTTTCCACTCACATTGTCCTCTACCTCTATGGGTATGCTTGTATATATAACATCTATCACTCAGTTGCATAGATTGATCATGAATAGATCACATAATTACACAAACAATTCATAAATAAATTGCATGCATGCACATGTGCATTTGCAGGTGACCACATGGGAAAATTCCTTGGCATGTTTCCAACATAACTATGTTGTTAAATATGAAGTATATATATTTTTGCAATCTATTTTAGTCTCTAGTTGCACGACCATAATAAGGTCGAAAGTTGATAGTAGAGTTACTCCATGTTGGGTCTTCAATAGACCATGAGTAATGTGAGTCCTTAAGGTTGTCTTGAAGAGATAAATGGAGTTTGTGCAAAGGAGTCTCCAGTAAATAAACTAACCTTGGTATTGTAGATAAAATTTGCGCAATCGACTATATTAACAATTACATAAGTTGTGCATGCTCATGTAAGTTAGATAGACGATTTTTGTACGTCTTATTATTACTTTAGATAAATTTTATTTAGGATTAGAGATAGAATATCCTTTTAGTTATTAACAAAGAAGATTTATTTTGTGTAAAGGATAAATTTACTTATTGCATGATTATAGTGTTGTTTAGACGACTTAATAAGTTTTTAGGAAAAATTTCGTAGCATTTGAGTAGTGTAGTTATTCACGAGTTATTTTACACTAATTGTTTTTTTTTATAATTTATTCTTAACCTTAGTGTTGGATAATTTAGAAACTTTAATAATTTAATTTGTAAATTTCGCAACCAATGTAATAAATTAATTATCGATTTTAAAAATTATGAAAAAATAGATATATATTATTTTTAAAGAATAAAAATATATATAACTCTTGATTTTACCTTATAAATAGGTTCATATTCTTGACTTGCTTAATTAATTAACATCGAAGTAGTTTGTTACAAGGACAACTCCATAGATATTGGGAATAAACTTGGCCATTTTATAACTTATTATGAACCTAAGGGAAATATTTACATATGCACCAAAATATGTGTGGATATGGATTTTTCTAAGGGGACGGAAGAGGAGATTCAACTTAATTTGAATAGTTAGAGGAATCTTGAGGCCCTTGACTATCAATAGGTTCCTTTCAAATGTAACAGTTGTCATGAATATGGGCACTTCGCTAAAACATGCCCCAAATATCAAGAAACTTAGTCATTGTAGAATAATGTGGACCAGGGATTCAAACATGTTTCAAGAAATAATAATAAGTAGTATCCTAGGGGGGATCAACCCGAGCATAGGTCTCAAACTAGCCCATAAATTCCCTCCAATAATAGATATGAGGCATTGAATACGATGATGTAGAAACAAAGGGCTCTCTGGAGGTATATCTTGAGCAGATCATCACATAGATAAACTCGTAGAATCCATTAAAAGACATAAATAAATAAGAAATACTAGCTAAATGAAATGAGGTGTTTCTTGGGGGAAACACTTATTCACATGGGGAGGATGCAGTTCCATATCCTCTAGATAGGCCTCCAATTGGGGTTTCGGTTGTTGCCCATGAAAATGATTGTGTGGGAAAGGAGATTGGTGATTCATGGGAGGGATAAGATCATAAATCTCCCTCCTTTGTAGAAATTCTAAAGAAGAATCCTTCTTATTCTCCCCCTTTAACGAGAGGAATGAAATCGATCAAAAATCATAGAGAGAAAGAAGAGGAATTAGGAATCTGATGGGGCTCTCAATAAACATTGGATAACATCATATATATTGATGGGATATCTCTGTGCCTTTTTTAATTATGTTTTTCATTTGTATCTTCTTATGTAACCAATTTGTAAGGATATATTGTTTCCAACAAGAGGTAGTAAGTTTGAATATAGGGATGTCTTGGGCTTGGTTTAAAATTTTGAACCTAAAAATTTTGATTCATTTTTACCTTAGTATATCTAGAAAAGTGGTGTTTCTAAAGATCGTACTTCATTATTTTTTTAATATATAATTTCCCCACATTGTATGTTAAAAAAATGCATTACTTTATTAATATATTAATATTTTACTAATGCATTAATAATTTAATGTAATAAAAAAATATTAATATATTATTAATACTTTATTACTTTATACTTTAATACATTTTAATATATTATTAATTTATTAATGTATTAATTAATAATACTTCAATATTTTTAATGTATTAATACTTTAGAAATGTACTAATTAATTAATGTATTACCTAATTAATTAATACATTAATTCACTTTAGTACAGAATGTATTAATACATTAATATTTCAGTACATCAATCTATTGATACATTATTGTTCCCTAATTCCATGGACATTGTTCATATTGTCCCTACAGAGGATGAGATTTTCTCTGTGGATGACATATAGTTTGGGGTTAAGTGGCTTGAAAATGGGAAATGTAAGGACATTGAAGGGTACCAAGCTCAAATTTTTTAAACTGGAGGGGCTATCATCATCCCTCACATACACAAGATCTTTAGTTTAGCATTCAAGCAAGGCTTCCCTAAACCCTCGATGCAAAGCCTCATTGCTCCTATTTTTATAAACGTGGATAAAAACATTCCCTGTAATTATGGGTCTATTATTATTAGCCCAATTTTAGCCAAGCTTTATGGAATTACTTTGGAATTTACAGTAAAATTTACAGTAAAATAGATAAAGGCCATGTCAGTTTTAGGATATATCATTCAACTGGAGACCATATTTTTACCTTTAGGATCATTGCAGAGGAATTCTGCAGCACTAAAACCAATCTTTTTTGTTGTTTTGTTTAATTTAGAAAATATTTTGACACAGTGTCTAGGATAAACCTTTGGGATAGGTTGGAAGAGATAAAAGTGTCTTTCAAGTTGAGGTTTGTTGTATTAATATTGTATGATAATTTTATCACTAAATTTAGGAACAATGAGGGATAGTCAAAAGAAATTCACTTCAATATTGGAGTCAATCAAGGGTGTCCCTTGTCTCCTACCCTTGTTGGCATATACATTGACAAATCAGAAGATTTCTTAGAAAAACTAGATTGTGTTGGCCCTCGTCTCATTGGTAAATTCATCAATCTTATTCTTGATCATGATGATATCATTCTTATGGTGAGGAGTCCCGGTGATCTTGGAAAGAAACTAAGAATCCTCAATGATTTTTTTTCCAATATGGATATGACCATTAAAACTAATAAGACCAACTTCAGTTTAATTGAATCCAATAAGACCACTTATGATACCTTCGTATATGAGAACAACAAGTTGGAGGAAGTGAATTCATACAAATATATTTAATCGATATTCACAACAAGCTCACATGGGATTATAGCATTCAGAAAATGATTATTGGGGGATGTAAAGCTTATTATGGGCTTGAAAACAATTGTAAATCGACCAATCTTTGGATTTGGGATAAGAAGAAGATCCTCTTTCAGATTCTTGGTACACCTGATATTCTATATGGATGTGAAGTCTAGGGATGCAATATCTCTCATTAATCCTAGAGAAATATAGAGCAAATCCAAAATAATTTTATAACCTATAGTCTCCAAATTAAAAGAAAATACGCCCTAGCCCATATTCCTCTTAGGGGAAAGTGTTGGATTGGTGAGAGGGGGGGTGAATAAGTAATAGAGCAATTCAATCATGTTTAACCACAATATGAAAATGTTATATCAATGTAGCATTATCATCCAATAGTTACAGAGTAAATAAACAATGAACAAATGAACAATCATACACATACATAGTACACCAATGTTTTTATGTGGAAACCCAAAACTAGAGAAAACCACATAATGATTTTTCTTATATGTCTTTAAGAATTAAATTCATTGGAAGCACCAAATTTCTTTGTTTTCTAGCTACAACTGGAAGGAGACTCCAACCCCCTAATTTATCAGGATACAACCTAAGGGAAGCTCCAACTCCCCATTTATTTGGCTACAACTAGAAGGAGGATATGACCCCCTGTGTTCTCCTACTACAACCAAAAGGTGGTTACAACAATTGTCCTTACCCCATCAAACCACCCTGACGTAGAAGTAGAATGATAGAACCACTTTCACACTATCACTGTGAGATATACTAATGTAAACCTGTACTAATCAACCTGTACCAAACAACCTATACCAATAACCTTAACCATGAATCAACCATGCATCAACTGTACCTCAACCTATAATCAACCTGTACCATAAACAACTACATCGACCATGAACCAACCTGTACCAAACAATCAGTAATCAACTTGTACTATAATCAAGTGCATCAACCATGCACCAAGCCTATACAAATAACATGTCACAACAACCTGTCCAAACAACCTATCACAACAACTTGTCTCATCAATGTTATCAATCAAATCATATATATTCACCAAGATCAATCACCAAGACAACACTCAAAGATGTGCATCAACGAAGCATAACACAAAACCTCATAATCATCACCAAGATCAATACGTGCTTCTAATAATATACCAATACAAGTATGATACATCATCCTTAAACCATGTGCCAACAATACTACTAACAAGTGCCTCCAACCATGTACTAAGTATGTACCAATCATGTATCAACTACTCATCAATATGTACCAACATCATCAACTATACACCTCATGTATGTTCCAACTCATCAACTACTTGTCTCAACCATGTACCCAACATGCACCTCAACCAAAATTCCTGATCAATTTCATCATCCAAATATGATTTGTAACTCTATAATAGACCCGGTGTATAAGATCACATACCTGCAAACCTTCCTTAACATTAACAACAAGAGACTAGAATTTTCATCAAACTTTACTTTAGTCTCACATGACTAATTTTGGATTAGTCAACAATCCTAACATGAAATAATCATAACTATGTACCTGTAATGAATAAAGATCTAAAAATGGTAGACAATGTTATTATGTTTCTTTTATGCAATTCCTCCATACTTCACTACTTGGAACCTCTCAGAAAAGGATTTGTAGCAAAAATGGCATACCTTGTTGAATTTTGGCTTATTTTAGAGAGAAAACTTGTAGAGTGTGCTCTGCACATAATATTTCTTGTATGGATCTGAAAATTGTACAAAAAATACTAAATATTGTAATATAACCAATACATTTGGTATTATTGAATTTGGATGTCTTACGAAGAAGTTATGATGTTTTTGCATCCGAATTTTATGAGCAGAACGAAATGAATACAGATTATTAACAAGTTCTTAACACAAAATAATAGAGATACAGTAAAACTGGTTTTCTATTCAATAACCAAATAAGCTGAAACTGTAAAATGCAATGGAAACAAGCTTGTTGGAATGGTGGTGGCTTATCTCTGAGAAGAGATGTGACGCCAGCGCGCATTCGCAAGAAGAACATTACAATGAGGCTCTGAAGGTTTTTTTACAATAAACAAGAATTATAAAAGCCCTAGACATCCAAAAACCTAACCCTAGGATATGAAGCACCAAAAGTCATGTGGGCCCCGTTTGGGTAACCTAGTACATCAACTTCTTGGGGTCGTAACTTTTGCAGACGATCTCCATCTTAGGTATGTGATAGACCAGTGGAAAGGTATCGTTGAGGATATTCATTTTTGGGGATGAGTCATTCCTTTGGCTATCACTGAGGAGCTCAATCCCAAAAAACCTTCATTTAGGCCCTCAAAATGGTCCCAAAAGTTAAAACTGCTAAAAATAGTAAATTGGAAAAATTGTCAGAAAACTAGTTTGAGCCAGTTGGAAAAGGTGGGTGGTCTCCAATATCCATCTGGATCAATCCTCCCTCCTTAGGAAGCAATGGTATCCATTGCATTGAGGTCCCCCATCAGATGAGGAAATTTCTGCTCAATTTGGCCCCAGGTGAGCCACTTGCCTTGGTGCAGCAGTTGCTCTGCTTTGACGACTTGATAAAGTTGGATCCTTTGTTGTCGAGTGCCCTTGATCTTTCTGTCCACAATCTGATCATCTAATGCATGTTGTAGCAGTTGGGGTTGATTTATGTTGGTGTCAGTTGTTCTACTACCTCTTAAGTGTCCAATAATGGCGGGAAATAAGAGCGAAGGAGAGCCATGTTGAACACTGGGTGCAGACCAAGGAAAGGAGGAGTGTTTAGTTCAAAAACATCATCCCCAACGGCCTTGGTGATAGTGTACGGTCCATAACAGAGTGGGTAAATCTTTCGACGGGGTCCTGTAAGGAATTCTTTCTGCAAGTGCAACCAAACTTTGTTACCCACCTGAAACTTATGCGGCACCCGATGTTGATCATGGCGTTGTTTGTACTTGTCATTGGACTTTTGTAAGATATGCTGAACTTGTTGGTAGATGTGCTAGATCCACTCAATGAACTGGGTGGCTTTCTCAGCTTTAGTTGGAGTAGGATATGAGTCGGTCGAGGTGACTGCAAGGGGAAGTGCAACATCTATGGGTCCCAATGGTTGGAATCCCAACCCCACTTGAAATGGGTTGTGGTCGATTGAGATATGCAGGGCTTGGTTCTGGCTATGTTGGACATAGGGAAGGCTCTCATCCCATGTGTGAGGGTGCTTGGAATTGTACATGTGCAGGATATGCACAATCATTCGATTTACAACCTCAATTTGGCCATCTGTCTGGGGGTGGAAGGTCGTGGATTTGGTGATCTTGGTGTCCAGCAGTGACGAAAAGCTCAACCAGAATGTGCTGAGAAATCGACTATCTTGATATAAGACAAAGGTTTGTAGTATTCCAAAATGTACCCAAACTCATTCAAAGAAGAGCTTGGCAATGACCTCTGTTGTGATGCTCTTCTTGCAGGCAACTAGAATCACCATCTAAGAAAAGCGATCAACAAACACAAAAAAATAGTCATTTCCCCGCTTGGTGGATGACAGGCCCGACATGTAGTCCATTGATATCGATTCCCATGGCCTGTCAGGAGTAGGAAGAGGGGTGTACAAGCCCTGTTTCTTAGTGGTCAGTTTGGCAATAACACAGACAGTGCAAGACCTGATATACTTGTTGACCTCTTGTTGAAGTTTTAGCCAGTAGAAATGTTTCTGTAGCATCGCCACTATCTTTTCAATGTCGAAGTGTCCAACCACCTGACTGTAGTGGGCTTCCCAGATCAGCTTCGCTCACTCACTTGATGGAACACAGATATGGCCTTGATGACACAACAACCCATCCTAAATATGGAAATTATTGACAACTATTTTTTCACCCAACATTTGGTAGGTGGTGGCGAAGTCAGGGTCTGTCTCATAGAGTTGGGGCCATTCAGATGGCTCATGGTCACAAGAGTCTAGTGAGTGTCGTGATTAGTGATCTGCTAAGGCAATCAACGATACATATGGTGCTTCCTATTTTATACTTGATGTTGAGGTGGAATTGATGTAAGTATGTGGACCAATTTTAATGGTGGTCATTCTGCAATTTTCCCCATCTCTGCATGAACTGCAGTGGATTATGATCAATGTGGATGACTGTCTCCTTCCCAAGAATGTAATGTCTCTACTGGTGACATGCTTTCACAATGGAGTACATTTATTTGTTGTAAGTAGGTTACTTACCAACAATATCTAACATTATCTCACTATGATAGGCCACGGGGTGGTCATGTTCAGTGAGAACGACGCCCACAACATAGTCTGAAGAATCTGTCTTGATCTCAAAAAGATGTTGCAGTTCCGGTAATTAAAGTACTGGGGATGAGCGTAAGCGCTACTTCAAATCATCAAAATCTTTTTGTTAGGACCGTGCTCGTGCAAATTTCACCTTACCACCACCCTTGTTTATTTGGCTGAGGGCCCATGCAATATGGGAGAAACCCAACATGAACCTGTAGTAGAAATTTGCTCAGTGAGTGTTTTTGGGGCTAGCTAATCATGGATGACTTGGATCTTCATTGGATCCACATGTACACCATGCTGATCAATGATGTAGCCTAGGTAATGGATCCTTTCCATGCCGAAGGAGCATTTTTCTAGGTTGGCATATAGCTTGTGCTGCCATAGGGTGTGCAGAACCTGTTGAATATGTTGTAAGTGTTCGACCCAAGTCTTTATGTAAATTAGAATGTCATCCAGATACACCAGTACAAAAGTATTGGTGAATGGTTGTAGGATATCATCCATCATCCTCATGAAAGTGGCTGTAGCATTTGTCAAACCAAAGGGCATGACCAACCATTCAAAAAGGCCTTCCTTTGACTTGAAGGAAGTATTCCATACATTTGTCTATTCTATTGGGACCTGGTAGTAGCCAGAATTCAAATCAATCTTACTGAAGTATTTGGACCCCGTGAGTTGATCAAGGAGGTCATCAATTCGGGGAATTGGGTACCAGTTTCTGATTGTGATTTTATTTAGAGCCCGATAATAAATACAAAGTCATCAAGTTCCATCTTTCTTCTATACCAACATGATTGGGCTCCCAAAAGGTGATGAGTTGGGGTGGATATTTCCCTTGTGGAGTATTTCTTGGATCTTTCACTTGATCCCCTCATTCTCTAACAAAGAGCGACGATAGACTAGCCCATTGGGTAGCGGTGCATCGAGAGTCAGTGATCCAGATTTTATGAGCATAACGAAATGAATATAGATTATTAACAGGTGCTTAACAAAAAATAACAGAGATACATTAAAACTAGTTTTCTATTCAATAACAAAATAAGCTAAAACTGTAAAATGCAGCGGAAACAAGCTTGCTGGAATGGTGGCGGCTTATCTCTGAGAAGAGATGTGATGGTAGTGCACATTCACAAGAAGAGAGATACAATGAGGCTTTGAAGGCCTTTTTACAATAATAAAGAATTACAAAAACCCCAGACATCCAAAAACCTAAATCTAGGAGATGAAACGCCAAAAGTCATGTGGGACCAGTTTGGGTAAGCTAGTACACCAACCTCTCGGGGTCGTAACTTTTGCATAGAATCTCTGTTTTAGGCGTGTGATAGCCCGTTGGAAAGGTATCACCGAGGAGATTCATTTTTGGGGCTCAATTATTCCTTCATATATCTTTGAGGATATTGATACCAAAAATCCTTCATTTAGGCCCCCAAAATGGCCCTGGAAGTAAAAACTGCTAAAAATAGTAAATTGCCAAAAATGTCAAAAAACTATTTTGAGCCAGTTGGAAAAGGTGGGTGGCCACCGATATCCATATGGATCAATCCTCCCTCATTAGGAAGAAATGGTCTCCATTGCGTTGAAGTCCCCCATTAGATGAGGAAATTTATGTTGAATTTGGCCTCGGGTGAGCCACTTGACCTGGTGCAGGAGCTACCCTGCTTTGACGACTCGATAAAGATGGATCCTTTGTTGTCGAGTGCCCTTGATCTGTCTTTCCACAATCTGATCCTTGGATTCCTGTTGTATGTAGTCAGGGTTGTGCTCTGTTGGTGTCATTTGTTCTGCTACTTCTAAGGTGTCCAATAATGGTGGGAAATAAGGGCAAAAGAGATACACATTGAACACTGGGTGCAGACCAAGGAAAAGAGGAATGTTGAGCTCAAAAGAATTATCCCCCATGGCCTTCGTGATAGTGTACGGTCCATAACGGAGTGGGAAAAGATTCTTATGGGGTCTTGTAAGGCATTCTTTCTGTAAGTGCAATCAAACTTTGTCTCCCACCTGAAACTTATGCGGCACCCAATGTTGATCATAGCGTTGTTTGTACTTGTCATTGGACTTCTGTAGGATATCCTAAACCTATTGGTGGATGTGCTGGATCCACTCAATGAACCAGGTGGCTTTGTCAGCTTCAGTTGGAGCAGAGATGAGTCAGTTGAGGTGACCGCAAGGGGAAGTGCAACATCTATGGGACCCAATGGCTGGAATCCCAACCCCACTTGAAAGGGGTTGTGGTCAGTTGAGCTATGCAAGGCTCGGTTGTAGCTATGCTAGACATAAGGAAGGCTCTCATGCCATGTGCGAGGGTTCTTTGAATTATACATGGGAAGGATATGCACAATCATTCGATTTACAACCTCGGTTTGGCCATCTATCTGGGGGTGGAAGGCCATGGATTTGGTGAGATTGGTGTCCAATAGTGACCAAAGGATCGACCAGAATGTGTTGAGAAATCAAATATCCTGATATGTGACAATCGTTTGTGGGATTCCAAAATGTACCCAGACTCGTCCAAAGAAGAGCTTGGCAGTGGCCTGTATTGTGATGCTCTTCTTATAGGCAACTAGAATAACCATCTTAGAAAAGTGATCAACAACCACAAAAACACAATCATTTCCCCGCTTGGTGGATGGGAGGCTCGACATGTACTCCATTGAGATGGATTCCCATGGCCTGTTAGGAGTAGGAAGAGGGGTGTACAAGCCCTGTTTCTTAGTGGTCGGTTTGTCAATACAACAGGTAGTGCAGGACCTGATATACTTGCCGACCTCCTATTGAAGTTGCGGCCAGTAGAAATGTTTTTGTAGCATCACCACTTTCTTTTCGATGCCAAAGTGTCCTGCCACTCGACAGTAGTGGGCTTCCCATATCAACTTCACTCGCTTGCTTGATGGAACACAGATATGGCCTAGACGACACAACAACCCATCTTGAAGATGGAAATTATCGACAACTGCATTTTAACCCAACATTTTGTAGGTGGTGGGGAAGTCAAGGTCTGTCTCATAGAGTTGGGGCCATCCAGATGTCTCATGGTCGCAAGAGTCTAACACATTGGTGAGTGTCACGACTGGCGTTTTGTTGAGGAAATCAACGACGTGATTGGTGCTTCCTGTTTTATACTTGATGTTGAGGTGGAATTTCTGAAAGTATGTGGACCACTTTTGATGGTGATCATTTTGCATTTTTCCCTGTGTCTGCATGAACTACAGTGGCTTATGATCGGTGTGGATGACTATCTCCTTCCCAAGAATGTAATGTCTCCACTAGCGACATGCTTGCACAATGGAGTACATTTCTTTGTCTTAAGTAGGGTACTTACAAACAATATCTGACAGTGTCTCACTATGATAGGCCACGGGGTGGCCGTGCTGAGTGAGAACGGTGCCCACGGCATAGTCTGAAGCATATGTCTCAATCTCAAAGGGATGTTGCAGGTCTAGTAGTGAAAGTACTAGGGATTGGCACAAGCGCTACTTCAAATCATCGAACGCTTGTTGTTGGGACCGACCCCACGCATATTTTGCCTTACCACCACCCCTGTTTATTTGGCTGAAGGCCCATGCAATATGGGAGAAACCCAACATGAACCTGCGGTAGAAATTAGCAAGTCCCAATGATTCGTAGGATCTTTTAATGACTATGGTTGAGTTTTTATTTGCATGTGTTAATTAAACATTTGAGAAGATTAATGAAAGAATGAGGAAATAAGACGAATTATGACAGCCATATACATATATGAAGATCTGAAATGAAGTAATAAACAAGAAACCATAACAAGAGGATTGATAATGGAGTTTGACACAACATTGCCTACGTCTCCGGGCCTTTGTCTCTGTGGGGGAGGCTTCTTTATTTCCGTTCAAAATCTTAAAAGTACATTACAGAAATGTCAATTGGCTACAAGACTAATTTGTTCATGTTCTTCCATATCTCTAGAACCCAGCAAAGAAAATGGCACACAAAACGGATGTCTGGAGCTCCCCGAGATGGCCCGCAAGCGTCTTCTCCTCAATAGCTTCCCTGCATAAAAATGGCTTTGGCTTGGCTTCCCTTCAGCATAAATTTGCTCTGACTATCCTCCATGGCCTCAAACAGGCCTGGTTTTTATATATCTGAAGTTGGTTATCCATCCCCAACTTCTTCCCAAAATTTGGCCTCCAAAAATGCCCAATATCTCCCAAAAACGGATAAAATCCATTAATACAGGCATAATAATCATAAAAAATCAAAACCATATAACAAAAAACCACTTTTTTATAAATTTTGGGCGCAGCCCCCTTCGGCGCGCACTCTTGGTCATATGGGGGAGTGGCCATGTGGCTAGGCGCTCCATTCGTTATGCGCTATCCCCCCTGTCCCTGGCTCCTAGTATTCGGTGTAGGCATAGGACCATGGATAACAAACTTACCCGCACCCTTTTTTGGTGGATGGACCCTGGTCTTGGGGGATCCCCTGAAGATCTGAGGGCTGGTGCGTAACTGCAAACGTCGGGCCATATGGCATGTCGACACATCCGCGGGCCGAAACCATGGGCTGGGGCTAAGCCCCAACCCTTTCCGCCTCCGACTATTGTTTTGTTTTAATTCAAATAAAATAAATGTGGTATAGCTATCAAGTACCACCACTGGAGTGGGTGGTTAGCCAAATCCTATCAGTTCGTAGTGTAGAGGAGGTTTGGGATTCGACTCCCGTGGACTCCAACCAATTTTTCATAAACCAGAGAGCCAACTATAGGGTGCCACATGGCAGCCCATGATTGGGCCACGTGGCACCTCAACAACCAATAGAGGGATGCCATGTGTTGAATGCTGATTCATCCACCTATTTGCAATGTACCTTGCCACCTGTCACCGTACCTGTCCAATCATCCTGCTGACGTCATCCATGCCACGTCAGCTTGTGCCATGTGTCACCCTTACAGTGGTGACATGTGTCACCCTCTGACTGGTCCAACTGTACCTATCGTATGCTCCATCACCTTCCATGTGTCGTCATTAGAAGTTTCCATGTTAGTTGTATGGCCGTATGGCCTGTACAGTCAGCCTGCCACATGGCACTGTACAGACTGTACAGTCACCCATTTTTTTTGCTTGTTTGGTTGTTTGGACATAATGCGATATCTTTCGCATATGAAGCCCATTTGACGAAGTAAATATATGTTCATAATCAGGAAGACGAGACGGATGCAATGGCATTGGTTTCATCGGATTCCGAGCACTTTCATTTTTGAGCCTTTTTTAGCCCTATCAGGCTCCTAAATCTGATTCTGGATCACACCTTCCCACTAAAATACCTTTGGTCCCCAAAAGGTTATTGACCAGTCAACAAGATCGAAATAGGCCACCTGGCTTATCCTCTGCTTCTGAACTCTGTCATGTGCACCTATCTCGTCAAGATCAATTGTAACACAATCATAACAACTAACAGTATATTGTTAGCCATTTGAACCCTATTACATCTTACTGAAGCCACTATCATCCATGTAGACAACATTACTAATGATAGCATCAAAAAGATGACTACAAATGAGCTGATATACTTTAAATATTTGCACAACATGAGCTTATCTTGAAGCAACTTATGATTGATTTTCCATTCAACAACCATGTCTTGTTCTTGCTTAAGATCAATTACTTCATTTGAAACAATTAGTGGTTTGTTGCATACTTTCACTACCTTTGTTAATTTTTCCCTTGTTTGAAGTGTTTTACTTGCTTTAACATGATGAGCATGAACCACATAATCTTGAACTGCTTTGGTAAATTGATATTGAATCTTTGTTCTGTAGAAGATTGCCTTATGATCATATAAATATTGACTACCTAAGACCATTCCACATTCTCTTAACGACACTACATAACATGTTACTTCATCCACATACTTAGATGAAATTGCAAATTTGATTGTGCACTGATTTGTTATGTGCATTTGATGATGATTGCTTATCCATTTAAGTGTGTAAGGCTTATTATGAGTTTGTGTTTTTAACCCCAATTGCTTAACCAATTCTTCTAAGATTAAATTAGATTGAGATCCACTGTCGATTAATGTGTCTATCTTAGTGTGTCACATGATTACCCTTATATGAAACAAGTTGCTTCTACAATCAATGCCTTCATCAATTTTACCTGTCATACCAACCAATGAGATCTTTGATTCATCACCTGAATCTAATCCCAAGTCTGTGGGTTTTTTTGTCGTTGCCACTGTTTTCATTCCCTTCATTTCTTTGAACCACTTTGGCCTCTTCTCGGGATGATACTGCCAAAATTTGTCCTCATCATGTCCCTCTTTCTTCCAATGCTTGCAAGAGGGTTTTCCTTCCTTCCTTGTCACTGCATTTGAATTCTTTCCATGCCTTTTCCTCTTGTCCTCTTTCTTTGAAGACAATGATTCCCTTGACACACCTGCTTTTCCTGCTTCAATATACGTAGCTTGAACATAAACCTCATCAAGGTTAGTGGGTCCAAACATGAAAACAATGATTCTAATATGCGCAAGTAAACCTCCTATATACTTCATAAGAGTTTCTTGTGTTTGTAAAGGGATATCTAACATTAATTCCATTTTTCGAAATCCATCGGTGTAATATTGCACTGTTTGTCCTTTTCTTAGTTTTAAAGATTGCCATTCAATTAATGCTTTTTCTTTATAACCCAAAGGATTGAATTGTTTCCTAAGTGCAGAAATGAAACTCTTCCATGATGGAAATACATTACCCACTTGTTGTGTTCCCTTTTGCAACTTGCTTTGCCGCCAAATGAGAGCTGTACCTGCAAGTCTCAAAGATGCCAACTTGATTTGTGTGGCCTCATCTTTGATCTATTGTACACTGCAATATACCTCCATCTTCTTGATCCAATTGTCAAGTTTATCTACATTTACTTCACCATCATATATGGGCAGCTTAAATTTAACATCAAGTTTTAACAATGGCATTTCATTCTTATTCTTATGAACATGTTTCTTTCCATTAGATTTAGAACTTGAACTTGAAGAAGAAGGAGAAGAAGGAGGTGATGATGGAGGTGAAGGAGGAATCTGAGGATGATCCTCTTCCTCTTCACTTTTTCCCTTTGAAGATTCACCCAAAACTGGTCTCTTTCGTTAGAAGTAATCTTCGTACAAAACTTTCACCATCTCCGACATAGCAAGGAAAGTTTTCTGGAACTCTTTCTCATCTTGAGAAAGCCCTTCTTCCGATACCATCTTCTCGTTGTGAGAAGATCTATTTCTCAATCCAATTAATGGATTCTATACAACAATATCACCTTCACCACGTTGTAGCTTTTTCCTGGTTAACATGCAAAACTCAAATCCAAACGTCAACTAGCTCTGATACCACTTGATCCGTAGGATCTTTTAATGACTATGGTTGAGTTTTTATTTTCTTGTGTTAATTAACCATTTGAGAAGCTTAATGAAAAAATGAGGAAATAAGAGGAATTATGACAGCCACATACACATATGAAGATCTGAAATGAAGTAATAAACATCAAACCATAACAAGAGGATTGATAATGGAGTTTGGCACAACGTTGCCTACGTCTCTGAGCCTTTGTCTCTGTGGGGGAGGCTTCTTTATTTATATTAAAAAGATAAAAAGTACATCGCAACAATGCCAATTGTCTACAAGACTTATCTAGTCATGTTCTTCCAGATCTCTAGAACCCAACAAAGAAAACAACACACAAAACGAATGTCCGGAGCTCCCAAAAATGGCCCGCAAGAATATGCTCCTCAATAGCTTCCCTGCATAAAAATGGCTTTGGCTTGGATTCCCTTCGGCATAGCTCTTCTCTGGATGTCCTCCATGACCTCAAACAGATCTATTTTTTATAGATCTAAAGTTGGTTATCCATGCCCAACTTCCTCCCAAAATTTGGCCTCCAAAAATGCCCAATATCTCCCAAAAATGGATAAAATCCATTAATACAGGCATAATAATCATAAAAAATCAAAACCGTATAACAAAAAACCACTTTTGTATAAATTTTGGGTGCGTCCCCCTTCGGCACGCTCCTGGTCATATGGAGGAGCGTCCATGTGGCCAGGAGCTCCATCCATTATGAGCTAGCCCCCCTGTCCCTGGCTCCTGGTCTTCGACATAGGCATAGGACCGGGGCTAACAAACTTATATGTGCCCTTTTTTGGTGGATGGCCCCTGGTTTTGTGGGATACCCACGAGATCCAAGGGCTAGTTCCTAACTACAAATGATGGTCCATATGGCATGTCAACACATCCACGGGCTGAAACCATGGGCTAGGGCTAAGCCCCATCCCTTTCTGCCTCCGACTATTGTTTTTTTTTAATTAAAATAAAATAAATGTCATATAGCTATCAAGTACCACTAGTGGAGAGGGTAGTTAGCCTGGTCCTGCCAGTCCGTATCGTAGAGGAGGTTTGGGGTTCGACTCCCATGGACTCCAACCAATTTTGCATAAACCAAAGAGCCAACCACAGGGTGCCACATGCTGGCCCATGACTGGGCCACGTGGCACCTCAAAAACCAATAGAGGGATGCCACATGTCAAACTTTGATTCATCCACCTATCTTCCACATACCCTGCCACCTATCACCATACCTTCCCAGTCAGCTTGCTGATGTCATCCATGCCACATCAGCCTGTGCAACATGTCACCCTTACAATGGTGACACGTGTCACCCTCTGACAAGTCCAATTGTACCTCTCATATGATCCATCACCTGCCATGCATCATCACCAGAAACTACCATGTCATTTATATAGTCGTACGACCTATACAATCATCCTACCACGTGTTACTATACAGACTGTACAGTCACCCATTTTTTTTGCCTATTTGGGTTTTCGGAAAGAATGTGATATATTTCACATATGAAGCCCATTTGATGAAGTAAATATATGGTCAGAATTAGGAAGACGGGATAGACGCAATGGCGTTGGTTTCGTCGAATTCCAAGCACTTTCTTTTTTTATCCTTTTTTAGCCCTGTCAGGCTCCTAGATCCGATTCTAGATCACCCAAGAAGCTCCAAAGCTCAGTGAGTGTTGTTAGGGCTGGCCAGTCATGGATGACTTGGATATTGGCTGGATCCACATGTACACCATGATGATAAATGATGTAGCCTAGGTAATGGACCCTGTCCATGCCGAAGGAGCATTTTCTCAGGTTGAAGTATAGCTTGTGCTATCGCAGGGTGTGCAGAACCTACTGAATATGCTGCAAGTGTTTGTCCCAAGTATTGCTGTAAATTAGAATGTTATCCAGATACACCACTACAAAAGTATTGGTGAATGGTCACAAGATATTGTCCATCATCCTCATGAAAGTGGCTAGAGCATTTGTTAAACCAAAGGGCATGACCAACCATTCAAAGAGTCCTTCCTTTTACTTGAAGGTGGTCTTCCATACATCTGTCTATTCTATCGGGATCTGGTGGTAGCTAGACTTCAGATCAATCTTATTGAAGTATTTGGTCCCTGTGAGTTGATCAACGAGGTCATCGATTCAGGGAATCGGGTACCTGTTTCTGACAGTGATTTTATTCAAAGCCCGGTAATCAATACAGAGTCACCAGATTCCATATTTATTTTGTACCAACACGAATGGGCTCCCGCAAGGTGATGAGATAGGGCATATGTGCCCCTTGTGGAGTAGTTCTTGGATCTGTCTCTTGATATCCTCATTCTCTAACAAAGAGTGATGATAGACTAGCCCATTGGGCAGCGATGCGTCGGGGGTCAGATCAATGGGGTGCTTGACCTGGCAGTGCAGAGGTACCCCTATAGGTGAGGAGAAGATATACGAGTATTCTTCCATGACCTTATCTACTTTCTTTTTCTGTGTGGAGAGGTTAGCCACAAAGACCTTGGATGTGGCTGCGATCTTTCACTTATTATGAGAGTGAATCACGAAGAAGACAAACTTCCTCATCTGAGAGATGACCTCCCTGCATTTCTTAGCAGAGATCAAGGAAACAACACTAGGTGGGACTGCCTTGGGTATCCTGTACAATTTCTTGTTCAAAGTAATAATAACACTACGAGGCCTAGACTCATATACAAAATGATGTTTCCATAAATAAGGTTGGCCCAAAAGAACATAAAAAACTTCAAGAGGAAAAACATCACACAATACCTCGTCTTTAAAGGGCTTGATGCCATACGATAGTCGACGCTGTTGGTTGACACGGAGATCGCTTCCTTGGCAGAGCCATCCAATGTTGTAGGGTTGTAGGTGTGGTGTTGATGGTAGGGCCAGTCGCTTGATGACCTCTGCTGAGATAAGGTTCTTTTGGCTACCACTGTCAACGATGAAGTGCAACAGGGTGCCCTTTACCCACATCTGTGAATGGAAGAGGTGCTCTCCTTCTTCTGGATCGTCTGGTTCATTGGGATGGATCTTGGTGGGAGCAATGGTGGCACTGGGTTCTGTGTCAATGATTTGTATTCCCCTTTCTAGTTTTGTCTTGGAGTTATAATATGCATCTGATTTAGAGGCTTTCACTTCGGCCACCAGTGACTGCTTTGAGCGACAATCGACAATGTTATGCCAAGGGCTCTAATGGAAGTCGCACCACTTCTCGGTATATTTCTTTGTCTTTCTGGTGTCCTTCTTTGCTTGCGGCTTGTACTGGTTGTCTTGATACTATCCATATTTCCTCTGTCCTTTTTTCGGTGGGTTGGGGCCGCCCTTTCCTGGCTTTTGTTGTGAGGGGTTCCCAGGCCCAAATTGCCGCATCTTTTGTTTGAGCTTCAGCTCGATTTTGACGACATATCGGTAGGCTGCGCCCAAGGATGAGATGTCTAGAAATTTCATTTTGGTCTAGATGTATCTATGCAGAGCACCATGATACTTGAGCACCATATGTCACTCTGAATATTTGATACCCAACTTGGTGCGCAAGGTATGGAAGATATTTGTGAAATCTGACATTGCTTGGTCTCTTTCTTGCCGCAGTGTGGTCCATTTGGTATATAGGTTGTCATAACTTCTGATAGGGTAGTATTATTCCTTAATAGCATCCCTGAAGGATTCCCAGATGGTTGTGACTAAAAATAATGTGGTTTCCTCTGTTTCCTTTTTCTCACAGAAAGTTTCCCACCAATCTTTGACATGGGGAATGGCTTTGAGGAGCGCAAAAGTAATCTTTTCTCTATTCGAAAATTTATGAATAGAAAAATACCCTTCTAGTAGATTAAACCACTTGTCTACAACATATGCGTCTATCTAACCTTCAAATATAGGAATATCAAAGTTTATTTGTACCTTGAATGGGGTGACACCTCCGTTCAAAGAAGATGCATCGCCTGTTGGTAGTCGCAGAAGGATTTGTGCGAAACTATCCATCATCTCATTCCTTTGTTGAGTGAGGGCTTCCTCAATCAACAGTTTGAAAGGATCTCCTATCCTGTCATCTTTATTTTCTCCTACCATGGGAGGTCTCTTGGGCATGAAATAGCTTCTACCTCAAGAGAAACAAGCTCGAGACACAACTCTTTGTACTCCGACCTCATTAGGGACATGCACTAAGACGACAAGGAGTAGACCGCTCTGATACCACTAATCCGGATTTTATGAGTAGAAAAAAATGAATACAGATTATTAACAGGTTCTTAACATAAAATAATAGAGATACAGTAAAACTGGTTTTCTATTCAATAACAAAATAAGTTGAAACTGTAAAATGCAGTGGAAACAAGCTTGCTGGAATGGTGGCGGCTTATCTCTGAGAAGAGATGTGACGGAAGTGCGCATTCGCAAAAAGAGAGTTACAATGAGGCTCTACAGGCATTTTTACAATAGGAAAGAATGCCAAAAATCCTAGACATCGAAAAACCTAACCCTGGGAGATGAAACACCAAAAGTCATGTGGGCCCTGATTGGGTAAGCTAGTAGACCAACTTCCTGGGGTCGTAACTTTTGCATACGATCTCCGTTTTAGGCATGTGATAGCCTGTTGGAAAGGTATCAATGAGGAGATTCATTTTGGGGGTTCAATAATTCCTTCAAATATCTTTGAGGAGCTCAATACCGAAAAAACTTCATTTAGGCCCTCCAAATGGCCCCGGAAGTATAAACTGCTAAAAATAGTAAATTGCCAAAAATGTCAGAAAACTATTTTGAACCAGTTGGAAAAGGTGGGTGGCCACCGATATCCATCTAGATAATTCAAATTGATGGGGTGCTTGACCTGGAAGTGCAGAGGTACCCCTGTAGGTGAGGAGAGGATATCTGAGTATTCTTCCACGACCTTATCTACTTGCTTCTGCTGTGTGGAGAGGTCGACTGCAGAGACCCTGGATGTGGCTATGATATTTATCTTATTATAAGAGTGAATCACAAAGAAGACAAAAATTCCCCATTAGAGATATGTGTTAAAGTTTTATGCCATTATTATAGTTCTTTGCATTTCATAAGATAAGAGCATAATATAAACAAGATCACTCAGAAATACACATCCACAATAGACACAACATTTATCCTGGGAAACCCTCTAGGGGAAGAAAACCCAGCAAAACTTCCTTATCATAAAAGCTTGTACAAATGTTCAAGAGATAACTCAACCAATACAGAAAATCCTCCTCCAAGAGATGCGCCACCCTTCTTCTTCTTTCACACACTTGAAATGTCACATTGCCTCATAAGAACATGAGCAAGTGAAGTGAGTTAGAAGTGAGGTGCTAGCCTCTTATTTATACAAAACTGGCACGTGTGAAGAGTCACCATCCTGGCA
>ML790285.1:196388-234374 GCA_009831015.1 Picea engelmannii | reverse complement strand
GTTAACGTGGCAATTGCGACATACATCTTCACAAACGTCGCAAGAGCGACGTTAACGTCGCAAGAGGGACGTTCCAGTGGAAAACGTCGCAAGAGCGACGTTCCAGTGGAAAACGTGGCAATAGCGACATTAACGTGGCAAGACCGACGTTATCGTCGCAAGAGCGACGTTATCGGGCAACATGAATTTTTTTTTTTATAAATTTCCTCTATTTTGCGACAATATGGACAATTTTGTCCATAACGCCGCAAATAAAACGTCGGAATTTTTACAATATGTAGTAGTGTGTTGATGAAGGAACAAACCTAGATGCCCCTAAGACTTTTAACACATTAAGAAATTCTTAAACAACTTCCCTAAATAATTTTTTCCCCATTCAGAATCTAAATCTAAGTCTAAAAATTCTCTAGGGTAAAATTTTGCTTAACCTTAAGAAAAGACCCAATAAAAGATAAAAATAAAAATTTAAACTAAAACCCAATTAAGTAATAGTTCAGTCTTCATAAAATTCTTGGGGTAAATGAAGAGCATAAGAATTTAATTAAAACTAATGGATTTAAAAAATTGCAAAGAAGAAATTAATTCTTAACATGGGAAAGTATAAGAAGATATTAAATTAATAATAAAAGGGAAAGATTTAATAGCGCAACTGCCATTTTGGGTTTAATAAAAAGGGGAAAGAAGGGAATAATAAGAATTGGGGAACTAAGTAAATGGAGGAAACATAATAAAGGAAAGATGGGAACTTATGGTAAAAAGCGAGGTCAATATAGTAAGGAATCTGCAATTAAGAACCTTCTAAAAATGAACTAAAATTAGCAACTTCATTTTAGGAAAAGTATTTAAAACATGTAAGGGGATCTAGGAACACCTAGGAGGATATTTAGGATAAACTCTAGGTGGGTGAGGGAAATGAGTCAATTAATAATTTAAAGAAAATAATTATTGGAGGAAAGAGGGGGATGTACGACACTTGTGCGAAGGAGAATATTTAGAATACTTTTATTAAAACTTAATTTAAAAGTGATTTAGGGAAAGAATGAGGTTTGGACAACTTTATAAAAGAAAGGGAAAATGAGGAAGAAAGGGTATCGACTGTTAGCGTAACATTACGCTGCCAGAATTGTGACTTGACTGATTACTTGTGGAGAGTTGGGATTTTCCAGCTTGGATAGAGGTGGTAGCTCGACCTTGCGAGGCGAGATGAGAAGATAGACAAACCATTTGGATTGTGTGTGGCCCCTTTGCGGCTTGGGGGGCTAAGGGGGAAGCAGAGTACCCCTAGCGATTAGCGAGTGGGAGCAGCATGAAGCAGGAGTGGCATAGAGCAAGAGCAGTACAGAGCGCGCAGTCATCATTCAAGGCGGGAGTTAAGGCAACGATATGTTTTCATTTGTATGATATAAGGTATTAGGACCTTAGCCCTCTATTATTGTTATCAACATTTTTGTATTGGCATTGTGAGATGAAAAATACTTAACTTCAATCTGCTTGGGTTCTCGTTGGATTGATTGGTTTTCTTGCCTTGTTCTTCGGCAATTGAAATTGTGTTACATTTATAAAATATTTCTTCTTACTCTGTTGTTGCATGTCGGTTGGGATAAAATAAATTTTATGGTTGTGTGTATATATGACTGTGGGCATTTATAAATTTCTGTGGGTGTTTTTATATTGATGTGGACGTTTTTAGATGACTGTGGGCGTTTATAAATTTATGTGGGCGTTTTTATATTTCAGTGGGTGTTTTTATATAAATGGGGGCGTTTTTATTTGACTGTTGGCATTTTATATATTACGGTGGGCATTTTATATCACCGTGGGCATTTATACTCTACAGTGGGCATTTTTATATAAATGGGGGCATTTTTATTTGACTGTGGGAATTTTATATATTACGGTGGGCATTTTATATCACTGTGGGCGTTTATACTCTACAGTGGGTGTTTGTATATAAATGGGGGTGTTTTTATTTGACTGTGGGCATTTTATATATTACGGTGGGACTTTTATATAATTGTGGGTGTTTATACTCTACAATCAGCATTTTTATATAATGGGGGCGTTTTTATATGACTATGGGAATTTTATATATTACCATGGGCATTTTATATCACTGTGGGTGTTTATATACTACAATGGGCATTTTTGTATGACTATGGGCATTTTTATATGACTAGGTAGGTTGTCACATCGTCCGTTGGCTTCCATGTGTAAGTTGGAGTGATTGTATGCCCTTTTATATTTTTGTTTTCCTTCTGGCAATCCGTTCTGGCAATTTTTTTTGGAAATTGTTCCTGTACATTGCTTCTGGCAATTTGTTATGGCATTTTCGTTTTGTAAAATTTGTTCTGAGAATTCTTTCTAGCAATGAGTGTATTGGCATTCCATTTTTGTAAAATTTAGTTCTGAGAATGCATCCTGGAAATGGGTGTATTGGCATTCCGTTTTTGTAAAATTTAGTTCTGAGAATGTGTCCCTGGCAAATGAAGTTCTCCCCCCTTAAAATTTCATTGATTTCAACTAATGCAGATGGACATTGTTGTGTGGTAAAATGTAGAGTTCTTTTATCGATCATTAAGAATGGATAATTTAATTATGGATGAGGCTAATGTTAATTAAATCCTTAGTTGCATTTATCGATTATTTAAGGCTCATTGAATTATGATATTTCATTTTAATTGTTGAATGTTCTATGTTAACTTAATGCAGTTCCTTGCCCTTTCATTTAAATCTAGTTAGTTTCTAATTGGGTTAAGAAGAAATTTTGTTTTATTGTAAATTGTTCGCGGGTTTGGGTTAATGAAATGGTGCATGGTTTTTATAATTGATTAGTGGGTAATATGGTTATCATGTATGGAAAGGGGTATTGTGGCTTTATGGTTCTTTGATAACACATAGATGCATTGAAATTGGAATTTCGCAGGGTTAGCATGATATAAGATGTGTTTGATGTTTAAATCTTATTTATGCTTAGTAGGAATTATCCTTGTAATTAGTTTTAATGGATGTATAAGGCAACCCTTACTCCCTTATCTCTCTAATGTATTTTTGGTATTTAATTCTTAATTTTTCACTTAAGTGAAATGGCTCACTTCCTCAAAATGCATAGCAAGCTACCTAGGAGTTGAACTGATTACATGAGTGGAATCGTCATTAAATGATGCCTGACTTAAATGATATTGACCTTAACAAGTTACTAAACGTATTTAGAGGAGTCCTATCACATTTCAATTGAAGTTGTGCCCATGTGGTTCTGGGTTTTGTTCATCAGTTTCCTATTGCTCAATTGGCTTTTGTTTTTATTGCGTATTGGGTTTTTCTGTGTTTGCCTTAATTCTGGCGGGCACCCTTATCCGATGGGTTCCTTCTGCAGGGTGATTTTATTTGATTGGCTTAGGGTTAGGCTGTTATATTTAGGGTTAATAAAGTTGTTGTTTATTTCTTTGCTGACGTTTAGGGTCAGGTTAATTTCATGGTTAGTACTATAATTGGAATTGTCCAAACTTGCAGTTGTATGATATCAGACTCTTTGATCTGATAAAGGTAGTTGCTCTGTATATAAGTCTGTGTGTGTGATTATTTTTCTGTGTAAATAATCCAGTGCCATATCAAGAGTCTCAGGCCCTTTAAAGGCAGGTTTTCCAGTCTTGTGACACACCTCTAAGGTCGTATCAGTAGTCGTGGGCTCTTTAAAGGCAGAGTTCCCACCACTGCGACCTCCTGACAGAGATTACTAGTTTCTGCCTGAGCAGTCGACCAGGAGCCTATCTAACATTATCTCTCTCTGGAGTAGAGAACTAAGATTAAATGCCATGCTTTCCTATGCAAAAATAGTAAAATCTACTACCATGGATTCTTCCATCTATGTTCATACTGTACATAACACAGTATGTCGTTTAATTCTCTCAGTTACTTGTTGTGTGCCTTATGTCTTCTTGTGGTGATCATCGTGGTTGCGTCTTGTTAGTCATTGGGTGGTGAGTAGAGTCAAATATGTTTGTTTCCCTTGCACGCGTGCACACACTTGTTAAAAACACAAAAAAAAATCCACTTGTTATTTGAGGTTTGTAGTCGTGATGAACGGGAATTTTGTTACATATGGTATCAGAGCGAGTTCGACCCATGACTTGGGATCGCTATGACTTTCATTGACATGTTTGAATTGTACTGTTGCTGACTGAGTTGATTGTGTGTGTGCAGGTAATCATGGTTAGAGGACACCGCGGAGGCAGACGACGGTGTGATAGGGGAGGGGGGGTCACGCCTCCCGTAGCATCTACACCTGAGGGGTCTAAACCCCAGGGAGATGAGCAAGTTCTCAGATAGGAGAAGATAGCAGTGGCCGATGTTGTCGCGATGTTGTCGCGATAATGAGATCCTTTTAGCACATGTCTGAGGCACTGATCAGCTGTTTGGATAGAGATGAGGCCAGGGTGTCAGCACCCGCTAAGGTTCCACCACGTGCACTGGCCGTTACTGGTAGCATTCACCGTGAACTCGAGAAGGTTAAATTTCTCGAGTTCTTTGGTGCCCTGGATGGCGCCGCCTCCGAGGCATGGTTGGAGAATATGGAGATGTGCTTCTCACTTCGCGATTATACATCCAACATGAAGGTTCGCATGGAGATCTTTCAACTGAAGGGGAGCACTCATCTATGGTGGAAGACACTCCTACCATTGCTGAACATGGCCATTGAAGATGTGTCATGGGAATTGTTCGAGGAACGATTTCGAGAGAGGTACCTTTCATAGGAATTCATTAAGCGTCAACTTAATGAGTTCAATGCTTTACGATAGGGAGGTCATACGATGCCCGAGTACGAGGAACATTTTATGGAGCTGCTCCGATATACTCGGCACCTTCACATAGAAAAACTTAAGGTCAACAGGTCCGTGTTTGGCCTTAACGACAACCTACGTGAAAAGGTTAGGATTTTGATGCCTCAAACCTTGCACGATGTCGTCCAGAAGGCCCTCATAGCAAAGGAGGAGCTCATCAGTGGGGGTCATACTAGGACTCCAGCCAGACCAATAGGGAAAGTTTCATCTGGAACACTGCAGCACTAGACACCAGCGAGACATACATTGGGATATCATGGCTTCTAGAGGGGATCTACTTTTACTACACCCCGGTGACTGTCACCTCAGCAGCGAACACCTTATTGGGGACCACAGCATCATCACTATCGTCGCCCGCAATAGCAGTAGTTTAGGCCTATTCAACATAACAGACCAGGGTTCCAGGCCAGTGGGTCTTAATATTCTACTTTGGGTACCAGGACTATGGGGCCGAAGAAGGGGTGTTGGACATGTGGGGAGCCACACTACTAGCGTGACTGTCCTGTGGAGAGGACCAGAGTGTATGGATCATCTGGACCCACTACAGTGGGAGATATGGGCAAGGCCCATCAGATTCATGCAGTGGTGAATAACCGCCAGGCATAGCACCATTCGACTGTTCTCGAGACGACAGGTATTGTCGCTGAACAGACCCTTAGTATTTTGATAGACCCGGGTGCTACTAAGAGTTTCATTTCTGGTGTGGTGCTAAAAAGGATTAGGGTAAGGGTATTCAAACAGGATGAGTTTAGCTTCGTAGAAATGGCTTCATGAGCCAAACAGAAGGTTAGAGGAAAGGTTACGGGCTGTACCCTTAACCTGGTAGAGTTTGTCACGAGGGTCAACTTGTACGTCACGATCTTAGGATCTTATGATGTCATGATTGGAATGGATTGGTTGGAATTGCATGAGGTGATACTCAACTATAAGATGAAATGGTTGAGCTTGGTCGATGACGAAGGACAGAGACGTGTGATAGTAGGACAAAACCACGGATTTTCCCTGAGGTTCGTCTCTTCCTTACAGCTACGAAAAAGTATGCGAAAGGGGTGCAAGCTTTATGTGATCCTTGCGCTAAAAGAAAAGGGAGTAGCGGAAGGTCTAGAACACCTTCCGGTGGTGAAGGAGTTTGCGAACGTATTTCCAGAGGAGTTACCTGGGATGCCGCCAGAAAGGGAATTGGAGTTTACCATAGACCTGAAACTGGGGACCGAACCGATAGCAAGAATGCCTTATCGAATGTCGACCCCGGAGTTGCAAGAGTTGAAAATGAAACTAAAGGAGTTGTTGGACCTGGGACTGATACGTCTTAGTGTGTCACTGTGGGGTGCACCAGTTATTTTCATTCAGAGGAAGGATGGATCATGGAGGCTTTGCATTGACTACTGTCAACTGAGCAAGGCTACGATCAAGAATCAGTATCCCTTACCAAGAATTGATGATCTATTCGATCAAATGAAGGGTTCTACAGTGTTCTCCAAGATCGATTTGCGATCAGAGTACCACCAGTTGTGGATCAAGGAGGATGACATCCCTAAGACCGTCTTTAAGACAAGATTTGGACATTACGAGTTTACTGTTTTACCATTTGGACTGACAAACTCCCCAGGGGTATTTATGAGTTTGATGAATTGGGTGTTTTGTTAGTACTTGGAAACATTCATCCAAGTATTCATTAATGATATTTTGATCTACTCTCGGACGATGGAGGAGCATGACGAGCACTTGTGCTTGGTACTACAGTGTTTACAAGAGAACAAACTATATGGGAAGTTGTCCAAATTCTCTTTTTATCAATCGAGGATTCACTACTTAGGTTATGTTATCTCCGGCAAAGGCATCGCCATGGATCCAACAAATATTGAGGCTATTATGGAATGGCCTACGCCAACGAATGTCACAGAAGTGCATAGTTTTATGGGTTTAGTAGGATACTATTGACGATTTGTCAAGGGATTTTCGAAGATAGAAAATCCGATCACGAAATTGCAGAAGAAAAACAAGAATTTTGTTTGGACCGAGAAATGCACAGAAGCATTTTGAAGGCTTAAAGAGTTTTTGACCATAGTGCCGATACTAAAGGTCCCTGACATGGACACAGACTTCTTGGTATGCACTGACACATCCAAGGAAGGTTTAGGCGGAGTCTTGATGCAAGATGGACAAGTGATTGCTTACATTTCGAGGAAACTGAGAAGGCATGAGGAGAACTATGCGACGCATGATTTGGAGTTATTATCCATTGTATATGCCTTGAAGGTTTGGAGACACTACCTTTTGGGACACAAATTTGAACTTAAAACTGATCATTGTGGACTACAACACATTTTTACGCAAAGCGACCTGAATGTGCGACAACGACGTTGGTCGAAATTGATTAGTGAGTACGAATTCGAGATTACTTACATAAAGGGAACAATGAACCGAGTGGCGGATGCTTTGATTCAAAGGCCCCGTGACCTTTCGGTGTTACCTCTTTAGATGAATCTATGTGAGAAGATTCTCACTTTACAGCGTGACGATGAATGGTACAAAGAGGTCGAGGGTTTTATCGGATAAAACACAAGGATGGTACCACGATATGAGGGATATTAATTTGATAGCGATGGTTTATTGAGGTTTAAAAGTCAGATTTACGTACCGCCAAACGACAAGTTGAGGATGTTGATCCTGAGTGAGGCTCATAGAGAAGTCTACATGGCTCACCCGGGAATCACAAAGATGAGGGTAGACCTTAAACCCTTATTCTTCTGGAAGGGAATGAAGGCTGACATAGTCAACTTGGTGGCTAGATGTCTAGAGTGTCAGTAGGTAAAGGCTGAACATAGACACCCGGTAGGATTACTTCAACCACATGCCATTCCGGAATCAAAATGGGAAGTTATTTTGATGGATTTTATTGTTGGATTGCCACTGATGGAAAGGAGACACGACTCAATTTTTGTAGTAGTAGACACTCTGACGAAGAGTGCTCACTTTATTCCTGTGCGTACGATGTATTGGGCACCTGACATAGCTAGAGTTTTCATCAGTGAGATTGTGAGGCTACATGGCGTTCCTAGGAGGATTATATCCAATCGAGGATCGATGTTTACTGGACGATTATGGACAAGTTTCCAAGAGGCCTTGGGAACTCAACTTAACTTTAGTACTGCGTATCACCCAGAGACTGATGTATAGACAGAACGAACAAACCAAAACTTGGAAGACATGTTGCGCATGTACTTGATGGACCAACAAAAGTGATGGGAGGAATTTTTGCCTCTAGTAGAGTTCGCTTACAACAACAGTTACCAGAGAACCATTAAGATGGTACCTTTGGAGTTTATTTATGGGCGACCGTGTCGGGCACCCTTGAGTTGGGATCGACTTGAGGATAGGGTCCTGGTGGGACCAGAAGAGATCCAAGAAATGGAAGAGAAAATGCAAATCATAAGACAAACGATTAAAGAAGCACAGGATCGATAAAAGAGTTATGTTGATGTGCACTGAGTCGATCGTAGTTATGAGTTCGGCGATCGAGTCTTCTTGTGGGTTAAACCACATCAGAGTTCGATCAAGTTTGGAAAGGGAGCTAAAATCTCTCCTAGGTTGACAGCAACAACACCCGCAAGCATGTCCGCTCCTTTAGTATCTTCCTCCACTCACGGCCCGAAGAACTCAAACGTTCCTCTAATTCCCCATGGGGAATTTTCCTTACCCACAACAACTCTTCAAATGATCTCCCTTAATGATCGAGAAATCGGATATCGTGATTTCGCGAATCCTATGGTTGCATGTTTATTGCCTCACGATTCCCCGAACTTTGACGTGAGTCAACGTTGACTTTTTCTCTTGCTATCAAAGTTCTCCCCATCGGGAAATTTCTACTCGCTACGTCAACAAATGGAATTTCTTAAGTCTAAACCCCAATGTGCCGATACTCTGATGCACGTGTGGGTTGACTATTCAATGGTCCCATCACCTCGTCAGCACTTTGAAATTCGCGGGATATCGAATCCCAATGTCAATGGATTCGGGACCTCCCTTTCCCTGATCCCCGATATGGTACGCCACCTATCCTCCACTAACTCCTCTTGTGGCCCCACACAACTCTCCCGTCAGGATATTGTGAATCGTGATTCCAAACTGTCTGAGTATCCTATTCTCAGGACCTCTGATATGCCAAACCCCGACTTCTCTTGGATCTTCTGACACACGTCCCACTAATGGATGGTTCTGGGCTTGTCGAGATATCTCGGATCACGATATCGCAATTCTTGTTGCACAACTTTGGAGCTTCGATTCGTGAATCCCCGATACACGATATCACGTGTAGATCTGACGGTCCTTGGGACTCAGATCGACGGTTCTACCCCTATTGAGATTTTAAACCTTCGGACGTTCTCACCGTAACCTCCTTGCACCTCCACGAGAACTAACGACCCTCGAAATTTCATGAAATATCCCCGAAGGATTTCAACCGTCCGTTCTTCCTAATGGATTTCTGTGAAATGAACAAAATACTTTCCCCACGAAGACTTGTTCACCTATGCGCAAACTTATAGCACCTGCTTCAAAAATTCAACCACAACTTCTCTGTGCAATATTTCCTCGAATTCAAAGGTCTATCCTTCCTGAGCTTCTTTACGACTATTAAGTCCTTCAGAAAGAACCTTGCATGCACTCCTTGCAGAAAACCTTCAGCGACGTCTGAGTGTTGAAGTCTCTCGACTCTGCGCACTCCTGCAGCAACAGTCTTTCAGTTCCTTACTCAGGTTCGCAACCCTGAGACTTTCTCTTGTCTTGGGCACTCCTTGCATGGCTCCTATGCCCAACTACACCCTCGAGGAAATGAGAACAAAAGCTATCTCTAATTGGACCCTTCCGTTAACGCACTCCTTACGGACAATTCGACTGCACTTCTTGCAGGAATTCTTTGGCTCAATTAGAGAAATAATTGAAACTCATCCTTTCACCCTCTCAGACTTCAATTCATACATGAAATCACATACACATCATATAAAGAAAATGTATGACTGCAAGTAAACATTCATGAGCATAACATCAATATTCAGAGAGTAACACAAACCATGAATTTGAACCAATGTTCTTCTATTAATTCAATATCAGTACATGGGTGTTCTTCATACAGTTCTCTGCTCGCTCTTGTGCTTCTTCTCTTATGCTCAGGATAATGTTACAATGATACAATGAGGGTGTCTATATCTATTTTCCCTCTTGGACTATAAATCTATCAAATATAAAATTAAATTCCTATCTACCAACATTAACTATATTAAATGACGACTATCTACCTAAGGACGAGAGTTTAAAGGCTCAAGGTACATTACAATATACAAGTGAAGCTTATCTTAAATGACTCATTTAAGATTTGTGCAACAGTTCCAAAGAATTTTCAAAATTTGTGCTGGCTTATCCAGCTATCTTCTGCTTCTGCGCTGGCTCGTTTGATGTGTTGGCGATGCTCCTGCATCATACTGGCTCACTTGAAAACTTTCATGGGCTTCTGTCCATGAGATCCCGCACGGTTTGTCCATGCTTCTGTATCTCAGCTTCAGTCTCCCAGCTAGCATCTTCCACTGGATGATTCTTCCATTTGACCAGATACTCAAAGTATTTCTTTCGCCTGGTCCTCTTACTCACTCTCTTGTCCAGTATGCATTCCATCTACGGCTTTTCTGCAACTGGAAATTGTTTCATCCACTGGATCATTGGTTGCTCCGTTCCAGTCTCTGCTTCTCCAGCCTTGTATGGGTATAAATCTGCGATGTTGAATATCGGAGATATTCCGATCCCATCTGGTAACTCAATCTCATAATCATTTTCCCTGAATTTTCTCAAGACCTTGCATGGCCCAATTTTCTTCATCTTCAGCTTATTGTATGTTTCCCTTGGGAACCTTTCCTTCCTCAAATGTGCCAGAAATAGATCACCAACTTCAAACTGAAGTTGTCTCCAATGCTGATCTGCTCTGCGCTTATACTCCTGACTTGATTTCAGCAGTCGCTCCTTCACCCTGCTGTGAATTTCTTTCATCGCCTCAGCGATTTCTTCTGCACTAGCGCTGCTAGTAGCAGTCAGTTCTGAATCCCTCAGTTCAGAAAATACTCTCAGCTGCATCCCATAAACAACCTGAAATGGACTTCAACTTGTACTCCTATTCACTGAGTCGTTGTATGCGAACTCTGCCTGTGGCAATATGTGGTCCCACTGGCTGTGGTGCTCTGTCACCAAGCTTCTCAGCAAGTCTCCCAGACTTATGTTCACCACTTATGTTTTCCCATCCTTCTGAGGATGATAAGCCAACCTAAACGATAAGTTAGTGCCCAACTTCTTCCATAAGGTCCTCCAAAAATGCCCTATGAACTTTGTGTCTCTGTCTGAAACTATACTTTTCGGCAACCCATGAAGTCGAATGACCTCCTTGAAGAACAGATTTGCGATGTGAGTCACATCGTTGTTTTTCTGGCATGGGATAAAATGTGCCATCTTGGAAAACCTGTCCATGACCACAAATATTGAATCAACCCCTCTTTGTGTCCTTGGCAAACCCAATACAAAATCCATGCTTATCGCCTCCCATGGACTCTCTGGTATGGGAAATGGTTGATAAAAACCTGGATTATGCTTCCTTCCCTTCGAATGATGGAAAACTCTACATATGTCAAAAAATATTTTGACATATTCTCGTATTCCTGACCAAAAGTATGATTCATTCAGCTTCGTGAATGTTTTGTCATGGCCAAAATGTCCTGCCAAGCCTCCACTATGCTTCTCTTTCAACAGGTTCTCCCTCATGGAGAAATTTGGAATGCACAATTGATTGCCTCTGAACAACAATCCCTCCTGGATCATATAATCTATCCAAGGGATTCTATCTCTGAGAACTAGATTCTCAGCTGCTTCATACGCCTCTCCAAAATCTACATCTCCTACGTACATGTCCCTGAGATTTTCAAAACCCAATGTTTTGACTTGGAATTCCTGCAGCAACAAACACTTCCTTCTCAAAGCATCAGCCACTTTGTTAGTAGTACCTGAAATATGCTTAATCAAAAATGTGAAATTCTGCATATACTCTACCCATTTGGCATGTTTCTGATTCAACTTCTCCTGTTGAGTCACAAACTTCAATGCGTGGTTATCACTATACAAAACAAATTCTTTTGGGATCAAGTAATCCCTCCACTTCTTCAGTTCCTGGATGATAGCATAAAACTCCTTATCATTCGTGGAGTACTTCAATTTTTCTTCATTCAAATTCTCACTGAAATGTGCAATTGGTTTGTCTTCCTGACTCAAGACCACTCCTATGGAAAACCCACTTGCATCGCATTTCACCTGAAATGTATTCAAGAAATCCGGCAACACTAAAACTGGTTGTTCCGTGATCTTCCGCTTCAACAAATTGAATCTCTTCTCATCCTCTGCTATCCAGTGAAAAGATTTATGCCGCTTCTTCACTATGTCCATCATCGTTGCGCTAATCCCACTGAAATTTCTGATAAACTTTCGGTAGAAACTAGCCAAACCATGAAAACTTCTCACCTCAAATACATTCCTCGGTGATGGCCAATTCTTAATCACTTCTACCTTATCCGGGTCCATCCTCAACTCATTCGCTGAAATAAAAAAACCCAAGTAAATGAGCTCTGTCTTCATGAACGATGACTTCTTCATATTAGTCAACAACTTCTCCTGCTGTAGCTTCTCCATCACTATAGCCAAATGCTTCAAATTTTCAGCCTTAGTCTTGTTGAAAATCAGTATATCATCCAGATATACGATGACAAATTTCCCGGTGAATTCCCTCAGGACTTCATTCATTAACCTCATAAAGGTACTTGGCACATTTTTTAAGCCAAATGGCATAAAAAGCCATTCATACAAACCTTTTTTTGTCTTGAATGTTGTCTTCCACTCATCGCCTTCTCTCATGCGAATCTGGTGATATCCACTTTTCAAATCAATATTTGAAAAATACTTTTCTCCACTCAAGCAATCCATCATTTGTCCATTCTCAACAATGGAAACATGTACCTGATGTTTATCTTATTAATCGCCCTCGAGTCGGTACACATTCTCCAACATCCATCCTTCTTTGGACTAAGTACCGTTGGAACATCACATCGACTCAAGCTTTCTCTGACCAATCCCTTGTCCAATAACTCCTGGACTTACTTCTTGACCTCCTCATTTTCCTGTGGTGTCAACCTATACGTGGCTTTATTTGGAAAACTAGCTCTTAGTATGAGATCAATATGATGACTCACACTCCTCATCGGTGGCAACGAATGAGGTAATTCATCCACTATGATGTCAACGAACTCTTCCAGTAGTTCCTGAATCTCATCTTGTAGATCATCCACTCTTGTGCTAGTTAGAACAATCCTCGGCTTTCTGACCACAAAGAATTGTGGATATTCTTTCTTCTTATCTTCGGTAAGAATCTCCTTCCCACTCATGAGAAGTATTGTGTTGCTTACTTCCGGCTTCACCTCATTATCCTTTATCGGAAGCAACATATGGGTTCTCCCATTCTTTTCTAGGGTATATGTGTTCATTCTCCCATCATGAATCACATTTCTGTCATATTTCCATGGTCTACCCAGCAATAAATGACATACATCCATAGGAATAACATCACATAAGATCTTATCATTATATGCACCTATTTTGAATTCAATGAAGCATTGTTTAGTAACAGTTATGGGATTGGATGATCAGTTGTCTCTAGCTCTAGCTTCTCTACCATCTCCGTAGATATGAGATTATCTGTGCTACCACTGTCTATGATGACCTTGCACACCCTGTCCTTGGTTTTTCAAGTAGTCCTGAAAAGTCTGGTCCTTTGGAATGAGCTTTCCACCTCCTTCTCGGGTGTCAAAAGGACTTTTCGCATCATAAGCGATCTTCCACCTTTAGCGTCTTCAGCCTCAACATCCCCCCTCTGCACTTTGGTGATGTGAGCTTCCGCAATGTCCTTCTTTTTCTCTGGACACTCATAAGACTTTTGCCTATTATTTCCACATGTGAAGCATGTGATGACTCCACCTCTTCCTCTTCCTCTACCTCTGGTATGAGGAAAAGTGTTGTTGTCATCATATCCTCTGCTCTACTCTGTATGCTTCCCTCTCTGTTCAATGTATGGTCCTCGCTGTGAGGTCCCACATTTCTCTACATTACCCTGAGGTTTCTTCCATTCCTCCTTGGGCTTCTAGTATTTATCCTGGGAAAATGCCTTGCCTCTGGGCTGACTTCTGCCTCGCCCTCGCTGAACTTGCTTACGACTCAGCTTCTCTTCAGCTTTCAGATCCATCTGATAAGCATCCTCTACCATTCATATGGTTACCATACTCAATTCATCCTGAATGTCATATCTCAGACCATTCAGATATCTAGAAACCTTCTCATCATCTCTCTCCTGATGACCTTCTCTGATATTTAGTCGATAGAATTCCTCAGTGTATTCTTTCACTGTCATAAGCTTCTATCTCAGGTTCTTCATCCTCTTGAATAGAGTAATTTGATAGTCTCTTGGGATGAACTTCACTTTCATCTTTGCGATCATCCTGTCCCAGTTCTTGATCTTCTGCTTGCCTTTGCAATGTCTGTCAGCTTGTAGCTCATCCCACCACAATGCTACATGTCCTTTCAAGCGCGTAAAAACATGTTTGACCTTCTTGTCTTCTTGGACATCTTCATAGTCAAAGTATGTATCTAGAGCTCTAATCCAATCTAGTAGCTCCTCTGCATCCAGATTTCCCTCGTAAACTGGAATGTCCTTATTTTCCCTTGCATCCATTCTGGAAATAAATTTAATCAAACGCTCATTGGCTACATCCTCGGCTGCAACTTCCTCCTCATGTTCAGCCTCAACTTCATCCTCTGAATCGCTAAAATCTCCCGCACTAACTGTGCGTATTTGCGTTGTCTCCATGTCGTCGATTCTAGCTCAAAGATCTCGCATTTGTCTCTCCATTTATGGATTTGTGACCTTCCTACCTCTTCTTCATACCTCCCTATCCTCTGGATTAGGTGACTGTCTTTATCTCCTTGGTGGCATGGAGAATTTCCTTCTTCTCTGCTACAAAAAGCAAAGAGATGTTCCCACTCTGATACCACTTGATGGCAACGACACCTACAGGAATGTCTGCTCCTTCAGGATCTTCCTCCACTCACGGACCGAAGAACTCAAAGGTTCCTCTAATTCCCTATTGGGAATTTTCCTTACCCATAGCAACTCTTCAAATGATCTCCCTTAATGATCGGGAAATCAGACTTTGCGATTTCGTGAATCCTATGGTTGCGTGTTTGTTGCCTCACGATTCCCCAAACTCCGACGTGAGTCAATGTTGAATTTTTCTCTTGCTATCGGAGTTCTCCCTATCAGGAAATTGCTACTCGCTACGTCAACAAATGGAATTTCTGAACTCCGAACCCCAATGTGCTGATACTCTAATGCACGTGTTGGTTGACTATTCAATGGTCCCGTCACCTCGTCGGGACTTTGGAATTTGTGGGATCATGAATCCTAATGTCAATGGATTCGGGACCTCCCTTTTCTCGATCGCCGATATGGTATGCCACCTGTCCTCCACTAACTCCTGCTGTGGCCCCACACAACTCTCCCGTCGGGATATTGTAGATCACGATTCCAAACTGTCTGAGTATCCTGTTCTCAGGACCTCCGATATGCCGAACCCCGACTTCTCTTGGATATTCTGACATGCATCCCACTGATGGATGGTTCTAGGCTTGTCGGGATATCCTGGATCACGATATCGCAATTCTTGTTGCACAAATTTGGAGCTTTGACTCGCAAATCCATGACACACGATATCACATGTAGATATGACGGTCATTGTGAATTGGATCAATAGTTCTGCCCCTCCTAAGATTTTAAACCTTTGGACATTCTCGCTATAACCTCCTTGCACCTCCATGAGATCTAACGACCCTCGAAATTTCATGAAATCTCCCTGAAGGATTTCAACTGTCCGTTCTTCCTAATGGATTTCTGCGAAATGAACAAAATACTTTCCCCACGAAGACTTGTTCACCTGCATGAAAACTTGCATCGCCTTCTTGAAAAATTCAACCACAACTTCTCTATGCAATCCTTCCTTGAATTCGAAGGTCTATCCTTCTTGAGCTTCCTTACCACTCTTAAGTCCTTCAGAAAGAACCTTGTGTGCACTCCTTGCGGCCAACCTTCAACGAGATCTGAGTGTTGAAGTCTCTCGACTCTGCGCACTCCTGCAGCAGCAGTCTTTCAGTTCCTTACTCAAGTTTTCAACCCTAAGATTTTCTCTTAGCCTGCGCACTCCTTGCATGACTCCTATGCCCAGTTGCACCCTCGAGGAAATGACAACAAAAGCTATCTCTAATTGAACCCTTCTGTCAACGCACTCCTTACAGACAATTTGACTGCACTCCTTGCAGGAATTCTCTGGCTCAATTAGAGAAACAATTGAAACTCATCCTTTCACCCTCTCAAACTTCAATTCATACATGATATCACATACACAACATATAAAGCAAATGTATGACTAGAAGCAAACATTCATGAGCATAACATCAATATTCAGAGAGTAACACAAACCATGAATTTGATCCAATCTTCTTCTATTAATTCAATATCAGTACATGGGTGTTCCTCATACAGTTCTCTGCTCGCTCTTATTCTTCTTCTCCTATGCTCAGGCTAATGTTACAATGATACAATGAGGGTGTCTATATCCATTTTCCCTCTTGGACTCTAAAGCTATCAAATCTAAAATTAAATTCCTATCTACCAGCATTAACTATATTAAATGTCGACTATCTACCTAAGGATGAAGGTCCATTACAATATACAAGTGCGCCTTATCTTAAATGACTCATTTAAGATCTCTGCAATAGTTCCAAAGCATTTTCAAAATTTGTGTTGGGTTATCCAGCTGTCTTTTGCTTCCGCGTTAGCTTGCTTGATGTGTTGGCGATGCTCCTGCATCATAGGTTCATGGGACCTCTCGAGATTTTGGAGAGAAAGGGGCCCGTGGCCTATCAACTAGCCTTTCCTGATTCTTTGAGGCATATGCATAATGTTTTTCATGTATTTGTTTTGAGACATTGTATTAGTGATCCTATGCATGTGATTGACATGAGTTCCTTGCAGGTATCAGACAAGGGAGTGCTCATGGCTGAGCCGGTCTGCATCTTAGATCACCGTGTTCGATAGCTATGATGTCGAATGGTAGATTAGGTCAAGGTCCAGTGGGACAGTTATAGTCCACACTCGGTGACCTGGGAGGACACATATGATATGCGCTAGTAGTTTCCATTTTTGTTTGATAGATAGACTTATGATACTGTAATACATTTATTTTAGCATCTATACTGAGAAAATTTGGGACGAAGTTTAGACCAAGAGGGGGTGTATGTAACATCCTGCTCAGGCACATCGAGAAAACTTATTCTTTGAGGACACTTGCTCACAAGTGATCTGGAGTTTTATCATAAGAAAACATTTATCCTTGATTGTGATGTGATATGATAGATGATATGATGTTTTACTGCTTTGACATGGATAGGTGCTATTGACTTGGTTTTGTTGAGTGTGCAGGGATTTTGACCTTGAGGATGTAGAGGCATCGACGGGACCCCTTGGACTCCAGATCAAGTCAGGGAGTGTACTTTGGGGTTGATTGTTTACTCTGATTTTAGTATATTTGATTTGATGATATGATGTGGACATGTTTTGATACGATTTTTGATGATGTAGGCTGGCAATAGCTTGCCGACTAGACTCACATATGGAGTAAAGGGGCCACACACGATGTCCAAAGAGGTTGAGGGAGAGGTGTGGACAACAACTCTGCCACAACCTACTAGCACTCTCGCCGTGGCTCGAACTGTAGGTTAATGATTACCTAGTTCGAGAGGATCCACGATGCCGTGAAGATAGACTGCGATAGTCGCTCATGATGATTCTAAGGGGCGTATAATAAGGCGGGGGCCTTATTCATTAGATCCCTTAGTATCCCACAAGTTCACCTGGCGGAGTGTTGACTCCAGGGGTTATAGATGTCTACCAATCAGTCAGGTTGGCAAGTGGCACCCTTGGAGCATGAGGTGCATCTTGAAGGGCACGTCGCCCAAAAGAAACACAAGAAGCAAGTGGCACCCTTGGAGCACGTGGTGCATCCGAAAGGGCACGTCGCACAAAAGAAACAAATGAGGCGAGTGGCACCCTTGGAGCACGTGGTGCGTCCTGAAGGGCACGTCACATTGATGTTGATGAAGGAACAAACCTAGATGGCCCTAAGACTTTTAACACATTAATAAATTCTTAAACAACTTCCCTAAATAATTGTTGCCTCGTTCATAATCTAAATCTAAGTCTAAAACTTCTCTAGGGTAAAATTTTGTTTAACCTTAAGAAAAGACCCAATAAAAGATAAAAATAAAAATTTAAACTAAAACCCACTTAAGTAATAGTTTAGTCTTAATCAAATTCTCGGGGTAAATGAAGAGAGTAAGAATTTAATTAAAACTAGTGGATTTAAAAAATTGCAAAGAAGAAATTAATTCTTAACTTGGGAAAGTATAAAAAGATATTAAATTAATAATAAAAGGGAAAGATTTAATAGCACAACTGCCATTTTGGGTTTAATAAAAAGGGGAAAGAAGGGAATAATAAGAATTGGGGAACCAAGTAAATGGAGGAAACATAATAAAGGAAATATGGGAACTTATGGTAAAAAGCGAGGTCAACATAGTAAGGAATCTGCAATTAAGAACCTTCTAAAAATGAACTAAAATTAGCAACTTCATTTTAGGGAAAGTATTTAAAACATATAAGGGGATCTAGAAACACCTAGGAGGATATTTAGGAGAAACTCTAGGTGGGTGAGGGAAATGAGTCAATTAATAATTTAAAGAAAATAATTATTGGAGGAAAGAGGGGGATGGATGACACTTGTGCGAAGGAGAATATTTAGAATATTTTTATTAAAACTTAATTTAAAAGTGATTTAGGGAAAGTATGAGGTTTGAAAAACTCTATAAAAGAAAGGGGATCGGCTTTTAGCGTAACGTTACGCTACTGGAATTGTGACTTGATTGATTACTTGTGGAGAGTTGGGATTTTCTAGCTTGGATAGGAGTGGTAGCTCGGCCTTGCGAGGTGAGCTGGGAAGCTAGACGGACCATATGGATTGTGTGTGGCCCCTTTGCATCTCAAGGGGCTAAGGGGGAAGCAGAGTACCCCTAGCGATTGGCTGGGAGGTACCGGTGTAGTCTCGACAGTTGATGAGTGGGAGCGACACGGAGCGTGCGGTCATCATTCGAGGCGGGAGTTAAGGCAATGGTATGTTTTCATTTGCATGATAGAAGGTATTAGGACCTTAGCCCTCTCTTATTGTTATCAACATTTTTGTATTGGCATTGTGAGATGAACAATACTTAACTTCAATATGCTTGGGTTCTCGTTGGATTGATTGGTTTTCTTTCCTTGTTCTTCGGCGATTGAAATTGTGTTACAGTTATAAAATATTTATTCTTACTCTGTTGTTGCATGTCGGTTTGGATAAAAGAGATTTTATGGCTGTGTGTATATATGACTGTGGGCGTTTATAAATTTTTGTGGGCATTTTTATATTGATGTGGGCGTTTTTAGATGACTGTGGGCGTTTATAAATTTCAATGGGCGTTTTTATATTTCAGTGGGTGTTTTTATATAAATGGGGGCGTTTTTATTTGACTGTGGGCATTTTATATATTACATTGGGCATTTTATATCACTGTGGGCATTTATACTCTACAGTGGGAATTTTTATTTGATTGTGGGCATTTTATATATTATGGTGGGCATTTTATATCACTATGGGCATTTATACTCTACAGTGGGCGTTTTTATATAAATGGGGGTGTTTTTATTTGACTGTGGGCATTTTATATATTACGCTGGGCCCTTTATATCACTGTGGGAGTTTATACTCTATAGTGAGCGTTTTTATATAATGGGGGAATTTTTATATGACTGTGGGCATTTTATATATTACCGTGGGCATTTTATATCACTGTGGGCATTTATATACTACAGTTGGCGTTTTTATATGACTGTGGGCATTTTTATATGATTGGGTGCGTTGTCAAATCGTCCGTTGGCTTCCATGTGGAAGTTGGAGTGATTTTATGCCCTTTTATATTTTTGTTTTCCTTCTGGCAATCCATTCTGGCAATTTTGTTTGGAAATTGTTCTTGTACATTGTTTCTGGCAATCCGTTATGGAATTTTCGTTTTGTAAAATTTGTTCTAAGAATTCGTTCTGGCAATGAGTGTATTGGCATTCCGTTTTTGTAAAATTTAGTTCTGAAAACGCGTCCTCGAAATGGGTGTATTGGCATTCCGTTTTTGTAAAATTTAGTTCTGAGAATGCGTCCTTGGAAAACGAAGTTTTGCCCCCTTAAAATTTCATTGATTTCAACTAATGCAGATGGACATTGTTGTGTGGTAAAATGTAGATTTGTTTTATCGATCATTAAGAATGGATAATTTAATTACAGATGAGGCTAACATTAACTAAATCCTTAGTTGCATTTATCGATTATTTAACGTTAATTGAATTATGATATTTCATTTTAATGGTTGAATGTTCTCTGTTAACTTAATGCAGTTCCTTGCCCTTTCATTTAAATCTAGTTAGTTTCTAATTCGGTTAAGAAGAAATTTTGTTTTATTGTAAATTGTTCGCGGGTTTGGGTCAATGAAATGGTGCATGGTTTTTATAATTGATTAGTGGGTAATATGGTTATCATGTATGGAAAGGGGTATTGTGGCTTTACGGTTCTTTGATAACACATAGATGCATTGAAATTGGAATTTCGCAGGGTTAGCGTGATATAAGATGTGTTGTATGTTTAAATCTTACTTATGGTTAGTAGGCGTTATCTTTGTAATTAGTTTTAATGGATGTATAATGAAGACCTTAATCCCTTATTTATCTAATGGATTTTTGGTATTTAATTCTTAATTTTTCACTTAAGTAAAATGGCTCACTTCCTTAAAATGCATAGAAAGCTACCTAGGAGTTGAACTGATTACATGAGTGGAATCGTTGTTAAATGATGCCTGACTTAAATGATATTGACCTTAACAAGTTACTAAATGTATTTAGAATATTCCTATGACATTTCAATTGAAGTTGTGCCCATGTGGTTCTGGATTTTCTTCATCAGTTTCCTATTTCTCAATTGGCTTTTGTTTTTATTGCGTATTGGGTTTTTCTGTGTTGCCGTTAATTCTGGCAGACACCCTTATCCGATGGGTTCCTTCTGCAAGGTTCTTTTATTTGATTGGCTTAGGGTTGGGCTGTTATATTTAGGGTTAATAAATTTGTTGTTCAAGGTTAGTACTATAATTGGAATTGTCCAAACTTGTAGTTGTATGATATCAGACTCTTCGATTTGATAAAGCTAGTCACTCTGTATATAAGTCTCTTTGTGTGATTATTTTTCTATGTAAAGAATCCAGTGTCGTATCAAGAGTCTCGATCCCTTTAAAGGTAGGGTTTCCACTCTTGCAACACACCTCTAAGGTCGTATCAGTAGTCACAGGCTCTTTAAAGGCAGAGTTCCCACCACTGCAACCTCCTGATAGAGATTACTAGTTTCTGCCTGAGCAGTCGGCCAGGAGCCTATCTGACATTCTCTCTCTCCAAAGCAGATAACTAAGATCAAACTCCCTACTTTCCTGTGCAGAAATAGTAAAATCTACTACCATGGATTCTTCCATCTGTGTGCGTACTATACATAACACAATATGTTGTTTAATGCTTCCAGTTACTTTTTGTGCGCTTTATGTCTATGGTCATTTAATGCTTGAAGTTACTTGTTGTGGGCCTTATGTCTTCTTGTGGTGATCATTATGGTTGTGTCTTATTAGTCGTCGGGTGGCGAGTAGAGTCGAATATGTTTGTTTCCCTTGCACGCGTGCACACACTTGTTAAAAACACAAAAAAAAATTCCACTTATTATTTGAGGTTTGTAGTCATGACAAACGGGAGGTTTATTACATAATAATAGATACGAAGCAGGGGAATATCATGATGTAGAAACAAAGGGATCTATGTAGGTAGATCCTCAACAAATCATCCCAGAGATCAACTCTCAGTAGCGAATAAAAGATCGAAATAAATAAGAAATCTCATCTAAATGAAATGAGGCATTGCTTAGGGGAAACACTTATTTGCATGGGGATGATCTAGTTTTAGATCCTCTTTATAGGCCTCCAATTGGGGTTTCTGAAGAAAATCGATCAGAAATCGTAAAGAGAAACAAGAAGAATTGGGAATCTTCACGGGCTCTCAATGAACATTGTATAACATCATATATAATGATGGGATATGTGTGCGCCTATGTTAATTATGTTATTATTTTTCATCTTCTAATGTAACCAATTTGTAAGGATATATTATTTCCAACATGAGGTAGTAAGCTTGAATATAGGGAACTCTTAGCCTTGGTTTAAAATATTAAACTAGGAAATTTTGATTTTTTTTACCTTAGTATAGCTAGAAAACTGATGTTTCTAAATATTGTACTCCATATTTTTTTAATCTATAATTTATCCCCTTTATATGTTAAAATAATGCACTACTTTATTAATATATTAATATGGTACTAATGCATTAATAATTTAATGTAATAATAAAATACTTTAATGTTTTGTATTTATGTCATTATATATTATTAATGTATTTTTACTTTATCAATATATTATTAATACTTTATTACTTTAAGGTACTATTAGTACTTTAATTTTATTTAGTACATTAATATTGTAGTACATCAATGTATTAATACATTAATATTGTAGTACATCAATGTATTGATACATTAAGATTGTAGTACATCAATGTATTGATACATTATTGTTCCCTAATGCTATGTACACCATTCCTATTTTCCCTAATTATATAGAGTTTGGGGTTAAGAGAATTTCAAATGGGAAAGCTAAGGATATTGAAGACTATCAAGATGAAATTTTTAAAATCAGAGGGTCTATCTGTTAGGATATTTAGACACTTAGAAGTTAGTTAAGATCTACCAGGTCTAATGTGTCATTAGGTAAAAGTGTGTTTCTCAGTGTGTTTAGTTAGTATGCATTAATATGCATTTGTATTTAGGAAATCTGATGGTCACAATATGTTCCCGACATAGAGTGATCAAATGATTCATATTCTCTTCAATCTTAACAACCATTGATCCATGGCTTAACACACGATTGGTCCATGATCTTTATTTAAAGAGAATGGAGAGTCATTTATCAATGATCAATTGTGAGAAACTCTCTTGTAAAATATATCTATAATTTGTTTCTTTTGCATTAATAAATTGCTCCAAGTGGTTGCTTTGGTTGGGCCCATGGATTTTTCTCCATAGGGGTTTTACCACATCAAAACATCGGTGTGTTTATTTTTGATATGGTTGTGTGAGTGGTTACTGAAGGTGTTCATCTTCTATTGAAATACATGTGTTGTCGAGAACTATCCTCCTCCATAACATACACAAGCTCTTCAATGTAACAGTCAATCAAGGATTCCCTGAACCTTGCATGCAAAGCCTCACTATTCCTATTTTAAAAGATGGGGATAGAAACATTCCCTCTAATTATAGGACCATTATGATTAACCCAATTGTAGACAAACTTAATGGAAATATTTTGGAAAGGAAGATTAGTCTTTCGATAGAAATTCATTGTAAAAGAGGTAAATCTCAGGCCAAGTTTATGAGATATCATTCAAATGTAGACCATCTTGTTACCTTTAGGATCATTGCAAATAAGTTATGGAATACTAAAATCAATCTCTTTTGTTGTTTTTTTTTACTTTAGAAAATATTTTGACATTGTTCTTAGGAAAAACCTTTAGCATAGGTTGGAAGCGATAAAAGTGTTTTTCGAGTTGAGATTTGTTGCAATAAGTTTGTATGAGAATGTTGTTTCCATGTTTAAGAACATTGAGGGATGGTCAAAATAAATTCACTTAAATATTGGAGTCAAGTAGGGGTTTCCCTTGTCTCGTACCCTTTTTGGCATATACATTGACAAATTAGAAGATTTCTTGGACAAAGAAGGTTGTGTCCCCTCTACTCTCAGTGGTATATTCATCAATCTTATTCTTTACACTGATAACAACATTCTGATTGAGAGGTGTCCCAATGATCTTGGAAATGAACTAAAAATTCTCAAGGATTTTTGCTCCAATATGGGTATGACTATTAAAACTAACAAGACTAAGATGATGCTCATTAAATCTAATACTTGACCACTTATGATACTTTCATTTATGAGAACACCAACTTGGAGGAAGTGAATTCATACAAATGTCCTAGAATCAATATTCACCACAAGCTCAACTAGAATTATAACATTGAGTGAATGATTATTGGGGGGTTGAAAGATTATTATGGGCTTGAAAACAATTGTGAATTGGTCAATTTTTGGATTTGGGATAAGAAGAAGCTCCTCTTTGAAACTTTTGGTACACCTGTTATTCTATACTTCTAGACAGATGTGAAGTATAGGGATGCATTATTTCTCATGAATCCTCGATAAAGATAGAGAAAATCAAAAAGAATTTTATAATCTATAGTTTCAAAATTAAAGGAAATACTCCCTATCCCATCTTCCTCTTAGAGGAAAGCCTCTGCTCCATTGAGATAAAGACTATGTATTGATTCCTATTGTATAATAAAAATTTAAATAACATGGAAGACAAGACGCTTCCTAAAATTACTTCCAATTCTAGCTATAATCACTTTCATCTAAGTGATTAGGGAATAAGGGAAGATGCCATTTTGTAGAATAATGATATTATTCAAAACATCATTAAATAAAAATTTAAAGAGAAAATGGATGTGATCATGAGTTAGAGGAAAAAATAAAATTAAGGTGTTATAAGGAGGTAATCAATCCTAATTTAGAAGATCAAAATTATCTCTCTCACACGTGTAAAGAAAAAAATAAACATTTCTAAGATAAGAACAAATTCTCACAATTCCTAAAAGTCCCTTGCACAAAAGAGTGTGTCACCTTTGTGACAGTAAGAAGGTTGAATATGAAAAACACTTTCTCTTAGATTTTCCACCCTATGCCCAAATTAGATCTCAAATTCAAAATATTTGTCACACTTAATTGATATATTAATATTTTAGTACATTAATACTTTCAATTAATTGATACATTAATTTTGTATTAATCTTCTCCGAGTATGTTTATTGTTAACTAGAAAGAACCACATTTAACTAAAAAGTTGTTGAGATGCCCATAGAGGCCATTAATTTTAAAGGATGGAAAATGAGGCTTACTTATGTTAACCACTTTTTACTTAAATGTGATCGTTACATAGAAATTATATATAATTCAAATATAGGTTACAAATACCTTTCAAATTTGGCCAAGTCACATTTAATTGTATAAGTTGTTAAGGGAGGTGAGGATGATGGAAGGTTTGACTGAAACTATCAACAATATAATATTACTTAACCAAGGAAATTTCTAAGAGCATGTTTATTGTCAACTAGAAACAACCAGATTTAAGTAAAAGGCGGTTAAGATGTAAACAAAAGCGATTAATTTTAAAGGATGGAAAATGAAGCTGAATTATTTCAACCACTTTTTCTTTAAATGTGTTTGTTACATATAAATTATATATAATTCAAATATAGGTTAAAAATAGATTTTAAATTTGGCCAAGTTACATCTATACGTATATAATTTGTGCCACATAAAAAGTCATTAAGGGAGGTGAGGATGATGGAAGGTTCAACTGAAATTGTCAATAAATGGTCCAATGTTGATCATCATTGGTCCAAGTGGTGTTTAAAAGGAGTTTCTTCTCAAAATAACTCTATATCGGGACATAAGAACTGTATATTTGAAGATAAGAACCATGGAATATGAAACATATTACTAGGTGTTGATCATCATCGCTCTAAGTCACGTTACAAAGGAGTTGTTTCTCAAGATAACGGTAGATGGGTTGCTGCAATACACATAAGAGGAAATAAACTTTGGTTCAGAACTTTTGATCATCAAGATAAAGGCTGGAATTGATAAATTGTGAAGCAAGAAATGCAGAGAGAAAGAATAGAAAGTATAGCTAGCGAGGACAACTGGCAGTGTACAGTCAGCCTATTGAGGTTATATATTATATTTAACACTCCCTCTTAAACTCAACAGTTACAAATATCAGCACTGACTATACCTAAGTGTTGTCTCTGAAAATAAAAAACCAATTTTCTCAGTGGCTTTGTAAAGATATCAGCAAGTTGATCTTGAGAACCACAGAATTGTAGTGTAGTATCACCATTATTGACTAGCTCGCGTATGAAATGAAAACAAGTGTCAATGTGTTTTCTTTTCTTGTGAAACACATGATTTTTGGATAAAGCAATTGCTGAAGTATTATCACAGAATATAGGAGTTGGATCCTTTTCTGTATGTGACATATCTTTCAATATTCTTCTCAGCCACACAGCTTGACAAGAAGCTGAGGTAGCAACGACATACTCTTCCTGTGTAGAAGATATTGAAACAATTGGTTGTTTCTTTGATGCCCATGAGATTAGGTTCGTGCCCAGTTGAAAAACATGTCTAGATGTGCTTTTCCTATCATCTAGGCTGCCTGCAAAATCACTGTCTGTGTAACCATAAAGTTGATTACTATCATATTTAATGTACCATAAGCCAAAATTGAGAGTTCCTGCAACATATCTCAGAATTTGTTTCGCCATTTTCCAATGAGAATATTTGGGGGATTCCATGAATCTGGAAACAAGGCTGGATGCATACATAATTCCAGGCCTAGTTGATGTAAGATACAACAAACTACCTACTAAACTTTTGTACAGGGTAGAGTCCATTGTAGGACCTTCATCATTCTTGCTCAATTTTGTGCGTAGTGGTATGGGGGTTTCTACTGGATTGCATCCTTCCATGAAAAATCTTTTGATGATGTCTGCTGCATACTTTTGCTGACAGACAAAAATTCCTTTGGTTGATTGATCGACCTCAATCCCTAAAAAATATTTCATTATGCCAAGATCTGTCATCTCAAACTCATATTGCATGGCATGTTTAAAATTTGTTAACTCGAGATTTCCTGTATAGATCATGTCATCAACATATAAACATACAATCAAAATTTTACAGTGTTGATCTATTTTGGTGTAAAGAGTTGGCTGATTTTGGCTTCTGTTGAAACCACTTTTGATCAGATAAGTGTCAATTCTGTTGTACCAAGCTCTTGGAGCTTTCTTTAAGCCATACAAGGCTTTCTTCAACCGATATACTTTGGTTGGGTTCTCTTGGACTTCAAATCTAGGTGGTTGATTGACATAAACTTCTTCTTCTAAGAAACCATTCAGGAATGTTGACTTGACATCCATCTGGTATACTTGCCATTTGTGTTGGGTTGCTATGGCCAATAGAGTCCTTACAGTTTCTAATCTTGCTACTAGAGAAAAATTTTCACCATAATCAGTACCTGGTTGTTGTGAGAATCCTTTGGCAATAAGTCTTGCCTTGTGTTTTTCAATCTGCTCTTTTTCATTGAGTTTAGTTTTGTAAACCCACTTGACAACAATACTCTTCGTGTGACTTGACAAATCAACAAGATCCCATGTCTTGTTCTTCTCAATGGAGTCAATTTCTTGGTTCATGGCTTGAACCCAATGTGTCTCCTTAGTTGCTTCCTTAAAAGATGTAGGTTGACATGACATTAAAGAAAAAAGGTTGTGTTGTTCAAAGTCATCCAACTGCTGATGGATTTTTCTCAAAATTCGAGTTCTCTGATTTTGTGGTTCAGAGAATGATTCTCTGCTAGAAGTTGAGTTATCCTGAGAATTTTCAGGTTTCATTTGTACCTGCAATCTTGGAAGAATAGTTTGAGGTACTTGTTGTCCTGAATTTTCTGCGTTTTTAGAACTTGGCAACAATGAATTTTGACTGCCCATTTGCTGATTTTCTGAATCATTCCAGAATTGATTTTCTAGAAATCTTACATCTCTGCCGAGAATTAGTTTTTTGGTGATTGGATTGTAAAGCCTGTAAGCTTTAGATGTTTCACTATATCCAGTGAAAATACATTTCTCACTTTTGTCATCAAGTTTCTTCCTTAATTCGGAAGGTATGTGAGTGTATGCTATGCATCCAAATGTCCTTAGATGTGCAACATTTAGCTTTGTCCCACTCCATGCTTCTTGGGGAAATTTCATATTTAGACTTGTGGTTGGATATCTATTCAAGAGATAAACTGAGCATGCTACTGCTTCAGCCTAGAAAATATTTGACATATTTTTCTCTTTGAGAAGTGTTCTTGCCATATTCATTATTGTCTGATTTTTTCTTTCAGCCACTCCATTCTGTTGTGGAGTATACCTGGCTGTTGTTTGCATAATAATGCCTTGTGATTTGAAGAAATTTGCAAATTATATGAAGTTGTATTCTCCTCCTCCATCTGACCTGAGTTCTTTGATATATTTGCCACCCTATTTTTCAGCTTCTGCCTTGAATTCTTTGAATTTTGCGAAAGTTTCAGACTTGTGTCTGAGAAAATAGATCCATATTTTTCTGTTGAAATCATCAATAAATGTTAGAAAGTAAAAGCTACCACCTATTGACTCTGTTTTCATTGGTCCATATAGGTCAGTGTGAACAAGTTCAAGATGTTGTTTGGATTGATTTGATGACTGTGGAAAACTAGTTCTCTTATGTTTTCCAAGTATGCAAAGCTCACATGGGGAAATTTTCTCTTTAAATATAGGAAGACCTTTGACCATGGAGTTCTTTTGAAGAATACTTAGACTCTGAAATGGTAGATGTCCAAATATTGTATGCTAGACCATTGTTTCATTCGGGGTAGATGCACTCTGTGCATATGGTTGAATCAGATTTGTAGTTCTGAGTGTAAGGGGAAACATCCTATTCAGAGTCATATGGATTTCAGAAATCAATTTTCTGTTGGGGTTTTTGTCATATATTTTGCAAGATGCTCTCTCAAAAATTACCTTATAGCCATGTTCAATGAGTTGTCCTACACTTAGCAAATTATGTTTCAGATCTGGAACATGATAGACATTGTTTATGTCTTTCTTGACATTCTATTTAGTAAGAATAGGAACAGTTTCTTTTCCTTGAACCTTGACTAAGTAATCATTTCCAAGTGTAATATCAGATGATATTGAAGAATCAATGCATGAAAGTATTTGTTTGTTACCTGTCATGTGATTGTTTCATCCACTATCCAACAACCAAAAATCTTTAGGTTGTTGTTCAGTGTTGTGACACGAAAGAAACATACCTCTTGAGTTTTCTCCCGTGTGATTTGACACATCTGCTCTGCCTGAGAGCTGATCTTCTTGCTTCTTCTTGCATTCAGATTCATAGTTCCCATACTTTTTGCAGTAAGAGCATTGAATGCTTGATTTCTCATTTGATTTTCTCCCTCTGCCTCTTTGAGGCTGGAAATTTTGATGTTGATTTTGTTGTTGTTGTCTTCGACCTTAGAAATTTTGATTCAGATATTGTTGTCTATTACCTCCACTAGAGTGAGGGTTACTATGATTTCTCCCTCTTCCTTGGTGACCTCTGCTTCTTCCTCTGCCTCTCCCTCTGCTAAAGGAGAATCGAGTGTTGAAAGCGTTGGAGATTGACTCATCTGTGACATGCATTCTGGTCTCATGTGTCACTGGAGAACCAATTAGTTCATCTATTGAAAAATATGACAGATCCTTAGATTCAAGGATTCTTGTTACAACCATTTCAAATTTCTTGGGTAAACTTCTGAGTACTTTCTCAACAATGCATTGATTAGTGATGGTTTCACCAATCAATCTAATCTATTTCATGATGCCCATGACTCTGGTCATGAACTGATCCACATTTTTGGACTTTGTCATCCTTAGAGTCTCGAATTGCATCCTCAAGGCCTGCAATTTAACTGTTTTGACCCTGTCATTTCCTTGATAGGAAGATTTAAGGATGTCCCAGGCCTGTTTTGAAGTACTAGCGCCTGTGATTTTTGAGAAAATTGAATCATCCACAGAATTTTGAATCCAAAATTTAGCTTTATTTTCTTTGTTCCTCTGTGTTGCCTGAGAAATTCTCTGTTGATTAGTCATGGAGGACAGGTCTACTGGATCTGGTTACAGATATTCATGATCCAATCGATCCCAACACTGTTGTGCTTGCAAGAAAGATCTCATCCGAAGAGACTAGAACTCATAGTTCTTTCCAATAAGAATCGGACCCTGAGTTGGTCCTAAATTGCTAGACGACGCCATATTCTTTTTTTGTAAATTTGAACAAAAATAGAGAAAAAAAAATTCTTACTTACCTATTTCCTGCATGTAATTTGCAGTGACTTCAAAACTCTGTGTTCAAGATTTCACGAGTTTTTGGCTTCGCGGGATTTGACCTTAGGACTTCGTTAGACGATTCCTCTGAATTCTTGTCTCTCCAGCTTCAGATCACCGAAACGCCAATCAACGGTCCAGATCTTCCTGTGATCTGACGGTTCAGATCCCTTTAGGATTTTGTGATTCGTTATTTCGTGAGTTTAGAACTCTTGTCCTAGAGTTTCCCAAACCGCGAACTCCGAAATGTCGATTTTTCGAAGCGATGTTAACTTCAGTTAGCCCCTTTTTCTATACCTCTGGTCCACATGACCTCTCCTGATATGACCGCAGTCCCTTTCGAGGTTTCGCGACTCAAATACGCGATCTCTTGGACTCTCGACTCCCTAAAAACCGATTCCCGAAATGTCGATGGCCTTTCCTTGTGGTACTTTCCCCGAGGAAGTAGATTGTTTCCACATATCCCCTCAAGATGGACGGTCCTTGTTGTTTCATGATTTCATGATTTGCGACACCTGATGACAACAATCCTCTGTCAACTTGAAACCTTGGTAGCCGATATGCCGACGGTTTCCTCGATGTTCGCCACGTCTTCGAACAAATGGATGACTATGATCTTTTTGAGATTTCATGATTTGCGATGTCGGGATTTCGTGTATCGGGGTTTTGGAGAGAACATTCCTTCGCTCATCCAACTCCTGATCCCTGATTTTGTAATTGGGTCAGATCGATGGCTCACGATCTTTCGCGATCCAACGGTCCAGAATAACTCGTGATTTCACGATTCGTGAATTCTCACGACAGTCTTCTGACCTTTACACCTTGCGAGTCAGCGAAATGCTGAGATCTTTACACGTGTTTCTTGATGGATGATCCAAATGATTTCGTGACTTCGCAAGTCAAATTTCTCCTGTGCACTCTAAAGGACTAAACCTCATGCACCTTCTCGCTGATCCAACGGCTGTTGGTCCTCTGCGCAAGATCTAATGGCTGAAATTATTTCATCTTTTCCACACTCTCTTCATCCCTTCTGAACTAGATTTCCTTCTCTGGATCCATTCGCAGGATGAATGTTACGGCATCAATGGTTGTTCTTTGCACATGAGATGCATTCTTTTCTCCTTTGGAAGAAAGATTCATGAATCTTTCAAAGATTTGAAAGAAATATATGGATTCTTTGAACCTTGACATTGTCTGCTGCAATCTTTAACAGATTTGAGCGATTTCCAAAATGCTTTCAACAATGTTTCCTGTTGCAACAATCTTTCACAAATTTGAACGAATTCTGTGAAATCTTCAACGTTTCTTCCTTCTGAAGCTCTTCTTCGTGACTTCTTTTATGATTCTTGAAAATTACAATAATCTTTAAAGTTTCTTCTTCTACACTCTCTTCTTCCTCGATCTTTCGAGCGTTTTATGCTCTACTTTGGCGCATGAGCTTCTTACACTGATCTTTGAGAGTATGATGGTCTTCTTCCTCATGGAAGTTTCCTACGAGGATCTTTCGAGAGTATGATGGACGACTCTCCAACCCTTGTGAAAAAGACTGTGTCGCATGCTCTCAAGATCTTTGTAAGCTCTGCGCTATTTAAGGATCGTTTTTCTCTCTAGCCTGTGTGAAGAGGCTTACTACTGAAGCTCTGATACCATGATAAATTGTGAAGCAAGAAATGCAGAGAGAAAGAATAGAAAGTACAACTAGCCAGGACAGCTGGCAGTGTACAATCATCCTGTTGAGGTTATATTATATTTAACAAGAATATCATATGACAGTGCAAGGCCCCATGAACATTCTCAGCCATGATTACAGCGAGGAACCAAGATTCCAGGACATTTACAACAAGAAGGAGATACTAGATATGATCAAATACCATTCCTACCAGGAGAATTTCAGGAGGTTTATGACTTCACGTGACCAATTAAGTTCTCATACGAGCCCATACAAGAAAAATTATGGTGAAGGTAGTGATATAGAGAGGAAGAGAGAACTTTTGTTCAAGAAACAAATGACACCTTGTGACATTAGCAAGATTAAGAGGTTGGTACTTCAAAAATATCAGGCAGAGAGTTATTTGCCACTACATTTTCCTCTGCATGAGGATCATGGGGAATGAGAGGTGTTGGTATTCAAGGATGAGAGGACAAGTTATGGGAGTTTGGTTACACTTTCTGCAAGAGGTATCTACTAACCACTGGATGGAAAATATTTGTGAAGGACAACTATTTAAGAGGAGGGGATATTCTTTTCTTTGAGAGATTCAACCCATGCGATATACTCACTGTTATTCATAACCCTGAAGGTGGACATCATGATGAGGAGGAGCAACATCATGTCCAATCAATCCAGCCTCTAGGTGAAAGAAACCAATCTAATGGTGAAGCCTCGCCTAAAAATTTCTAGAGGTTCAAAGCCTCCTCTGAAATGTGCCAATTAGATGAAAAGAACATTTTTCCACTATTTGGTATTGACGTTTTACATCCAAGAATGGACAGAGATTACTTCTTTTCTTGGTCGGCGAAGGACCCATTTGGCAAGAACCTATACTGACTTTATTTCCTGGCATTTGTCAAGATAAGGATAGGGTGGGTAATAGGCCTCCATAAGATCTCCTCTCAAGGCCAACTAGAATCGATCAAGACCAACCAAGGAGCAACCAACCAAAACTAACCAAGATCGCAAGGTACTTATTGAAGAATTGTTCAAGTATTGATTTTTATTTATTTATTTAATGTTAATTTTTTTACTTTATATTTGTATAAATTATATATATATATATATTATTTACCTTATTTATATGAGGTAAATGCTAGTATTTTTAATTTGTTTAACAAAGTATTCAAATTTTAAATTAAAACAGGCGAGAGACCAAAGTAATTATCGAATCTCTAATTTCTTTTAGATATTATTTATAGTTATTTTTTTAAGTGTTTAGATAAATGTTAATTTAAGTTTTTAACCTTCTAAATTTGATAAGAGTTTTAACTTAAATAAATTCATATAATTTATTTTTTAAATGAAGAAGAATTGAAGTACTACTAACATGAATAGGAATTCTTTTAATTATTTTGTAGGATTATGTGATAAAACTTAGGAAGACAAAGAGTAAATAAGAACATGAATCAAACAACTTGAACTAACAACAATGACTAAGTGATTAGAGGGAATGTTTTTGAGGTTTATTTTTTTTAAGACTTTGTCACAACATTTTTTTTAGGCCTTTTGTTGTTGATATTATAATATGAATATAATTATTTTTGCATCTAATTCTGGGATTGGATTGAGTTGTAAAGATGTAATTTTGAAATCTCATTTAGATGGTGTTTTTTTGTTTTGTTAAATAATTATAGTTTCAAATTTTTTCATAACTTAGTGGTTAATTAGTAATGAGGATATCTATCATGGATATCATTTTTGAATATCGGCTAATTCAACTTAGTTATTTAAGGAAAATCATCCCACCTAAAATTACCTTCTAATGATCCATAAAGGGGTATGTAATGATGTAAGCCAAATTTCACAATTTTTTTTTTTTCGAGGGAACATTATCGTCTAAATTGTTACCATAATGTTTGTGACATAATTGAATAATTAAATCCTAAACCAGTTAATATATATATATATATATATATACCTCGCAAAGTCATACTCCTCCTACAAGGTGTGCAAGGGATCTTAAGATCCATACACTTTTTTCCACTTGTGTTATTGCTAACATTATTAAAGTATTTGCTAATATAACAATGGCTAGGCCTCTCAAGGTCCATAGCCTAGGCCTAACGAGTGAAAACCACTCATATAAGTCCTAGATACTTACTTTGGGTGTGCCATGTACTTACTTTGTTAGGTTGAGATTTGTATAATACAATTCCATGGTGTGCAAAATGTTTTCAGTGTTCGAACTATGTATAATGAACTTCTCTCTCTATATATAAGTAATTGTTTACCATGATGCGTCGAGATCTGTATGTTGTACTTCGAAATGTAATTAATTACTTTACCATGGGGTCGATCTCTGTATAATGCATTCCCATACCCCTTTCTTCGTTATGTCGATTTCGTGTTGAAAGCTAATTGTGTAAGTTTTCAAGTTCCATTCTATTATTTCAGCACTGTGTCTCAAATATTAGTGTGTCTCAAATATTACAATGTTTCCAGGGGTCCTTTACATAGTCGAAACCCTGCTCAAGTTCTGTAATTCCTCTGCAAAAATTCTCGGTCTCCCAGACCGTAACCCTCTAGTTACTTCATAGTTAGCTCATGGATGAAAACCCTAAACACTTTGAAATGTTTTGGATTAGTTTTAGGAATGCAGAGTAGTGTATCCCCTACGTTCCTTTAAATGTGACTTACTGTATAAACGTTATGGTCTGAAAGCCCACTAAATAAGTGATAATTTATTGTGTAATGTGAAGTGTTTAATTCAATATTAACTATTAGTCCCATGCCCTCCTTTCTCTTTCCCAAAACTGAGTTTTAACTTGCATGCATTGGATACCTGGTTCGCTATGGGGCCAATCCCACAGTGTTTTGAACCATTATGTGTACAAACGAATAGACTCAGATAGAGTCGTCTCCCACTTTAACTTCTCATTAAGCTTACGTGTATTGTTTAGCTATGTTGGAGCTCGTCGCATATTGCATAATAGTTCTATGTTTGATGAATTCATTACAATACAGTTTCCTCTTGTATACTTTCTCTCGAAAATAATTGTAGATTTTTCTTAAGATTAATTGGCCTTTCTGTATAATAATGGGATTTTGTTTAATATGATTATCCCACAATATTTTACCATATGTAGATATTTAATTCCTCCTTCAACTATTATTCTCTGGTTATTGAGGATTTGTTCTGTGGGTATCCATTTTACTTCATTACTTCTTTCTCTTTATCAATTTAGTTTCTATAGGTTATCATGTTTATGTTTTCAAAAGAAATATTTTACTTATGCTTATGCTTGCAAAATGTGTTAATATCTCACAAGTATAAACATTGATCATGGGTCCTTTCTGTATTGCGAGAGAACCCATCAAGTGAACAATGCACTGAGTTCCCTCCTCTATGTTGGATTTGTGGTTTCGTTATATGGTGAGGATGACTCTCCCAGCATTGAACCCAAGTTAAGTAATTTAAATCCTTTACTTTGTTGTAATTTTGGCAATTTTTTTACCTTGATAAATTACTAAATACCATTTGTTTGTCTTGTTGCAGGTTTGGAGGCACACCATACAATTTGTGAGACACTCTCCATGTCCATAAAAGGTATTCAGGTTCCATCTTCTTCCACCATTTATTGTGAGAACGCGTGGACAATCTTATGTAGTCAATTTAATTTTTTGTTTTCCATTAGATGGGGGGTCATGGTATTTGAGGGAATCAATTGTAAACTTGAACTAGTGATGGTAATAAAGGCATAGTCCAACTTTGTCAAAAGACCTGTACGATATCATGTTCCTTTTATATTTGACAAAACATATAATGGGCCTGTTATTCTTTTTCTTGACATAACGACAACAATTATATAATAGTCCTGTTTACGCTTATAAATAAATAAATAAATATATATATATATATATATATATATTTAATAACATGGTATACTTGATCCATTGTTCTTTTGTTTGTCATAACAACAACCAATTTACAATAGTTTTATTCATTCTTATGTATATCTATATTCATATATATATATATAACTATATTGTAACTAACATACTACCACACTATTTTACATAGTGGCAACCATATCAACTAATATGGATATAGCGTGTTTTAAAACAAATTTATTATAAACAATATAACAAAGATATGGAAACAACTGTACAACTACTAGAAATCATTAGCATAGTGCCAATTTTAAATACACAACTGAAAATACATATCTTAAAAACACGATGTTGGGAAACAAATGGAACAACCACGTTCCACCGAACCGTAGAACAGAACAACCAGAATAACGTGTCCTCATCACCCTCTACCCTCACCATGAGTCCATAAGGGAAAACTGAATTATTCTCCTTAGCTATAGTCACCATCAAAAGTACATAAAATGTTTTTCCTCACACTAATAGTGCTCATATGAGCAAATAATTCTCCATTCCTCCAACATATTAAGAAGCATCCTACCTCCCACATATGTTCTATATAATCGTGTGCCTAGGTCATTCATTCCTTTCCCTCCTTGGGGAAATTAGCATCTTTACATATCCATAATTTTTAGGGGTTGCTAGTTGTCAAATTCCAGTTCTGTCACTTGTAAAAATCATCCTTGATGTAACTCAAACATGTTCCCCACTCATGGAGTTATGGTCAACTATTTTTAACCTGGTTGTTCCATTTCTCTTCCAACATTAATTTTATTAAAACTTTGTCTCATACATGTGTCCAATGAAAGAAGACAGTTGGGAAAGTCAATTTTTTTCCCAACAATCATCAAATAATTAATTAAATAATAAAAAAATCCAAATTTGATTTTCCATAAATGGAAAATAATTTCCAAATACTAGTTTTCCAAAAACAAAAGTTTATTTCAAAATTCCACATTCAATTTAATTTTCTAAAATTTGAGTATATTAGAGGATATATGATGTCTCTAGGTTTTAGGCCTTTACCTTGTTTCCTTACATCAAAGAAGGAGTAGTTATTAACCAATCAGAAGTAGTTTTAACTCTTATTGGAGGACGAACATGTGGTTTTAGCCTAAAATATATCTGCAAAGTCCCATGGTGTTATAGCTAAAACTATAATAATGAAGTCATATGTTTTTAAGTAGTATTTAGCCTTGGTCATGTACATGAAACCCTATCCTATATCCATTTACCATTTAACCTTAATATTTTATGAATTAAATATTTGGATTTACATAAACTAAATTATATAATGATAATTTTCTAATTCATCTTTTAATACTTTTTTGAAGATTGGTAATTTTATTTAAAGCAACATAATTGGATTTTTTTTAATAGTTTTATGATTAATGGGAAAAAAAATCACTCTTATCGATATTGATATTGATATGTGAATGTTTCTCTTGAAACTAGTTCACGTAATCTTTATTTTTATTTTTACTTAATCTTTCTATTGTTGGGCGCAGGCTCATTTTGGGGAAAAGACTATTTTTGAAAAGAAAAGCACGAAGTGGGAAAAATACAGATGAAGGAAAAGTAGAACCTGTGAGGAAAGTGTAATGTTCCCCAAATTTACCAAATTTTTTTTTTGGTTAAGAACATTAAATCTCCTTTTTCATATATAATGGTTAAAGGATAGCTTCGCTATACCCTAGTCTCTTAGTTACTAACTTTTTTATTTACTAATACAAGTATAAAGAGTTACTGTTTACATTAGTAAAACTCCACTAGCATTACGGCGATCTCCATGCATAAACATTAACTTTATATTATTAAAGCCCCACTAGAATTACAACCCTCTCCATGCATAAACATTATCTTTTATATTATTAAATCCCCACTAGCATTATAACCATCTCTATACATAAAAATTACTTATACCATATAGGGTATATACGAAATTGGGTTCAAAGAATATATCACATACTTTACTATAAGGGTGGCTCTACATGATAATTTTCTAAGTAATAGACTTCGTGGATATCTATCTATGGTTAAACCCTGACCTCTATTACCACAGTAACAAAATATAGTTAATGTTTGACATTGTTACGAATCAAACGATCATAGTTGTTTTTTTTTTTTTTTTTTTTTTTTTTTTTTTTTTTTTTTTTTT
>ML790285.1:163845-196277 GCA_009831015.1 Picea engelmannii | reverse complement strand
CAAAATTGAAATTGTCTCTTTATCCTATATAGCGCATTAACTAGCTGTCCTACTTCTTCACCATGTTCAAGCTGATAATATAAAGCACAAGTGATCACCACAACTATTGATAGAGCTTGGCGGTGGATCATGATGGTTATGAAGTGTCGGAAGGGTGGCGTGCCGTGAGCCTGCCACAGTTTGTCCTATTGGCCAGCTGTTCACCCCGATCGGGGGGTTGAAGATCTTTGTTGACAATCAGTTGTAGTGTGTGTAGCTCCACATCCCAGATTGCTTGGCGCGGACAAGCATCAATGGAAATCTCTGTATTCTGACATCCCCAATTGGCCAAGAAATCTGCTGCAGCGTTGCCTTTTCTTTTGATGTGGCTGGGAGTAAATACTGAACCTTCTTCAGCAATTGACTTACCTCTTCCATAAGAGCTGCTGTCCTCCAACTTTGGGTGATTTTCTCCCAAGGGGTGCCTTGTTGCAGCTTCTGAATAATTCCAGTTACCATGGCTGAATCCCCTTCCACTATAATTATGTGATAGTTTTCTGTGATAGCTATAAGGATGCCCTGCTTTACCGCCATAAGCTCTGCTTCATTGTTTGTGGCATGGCCCAAATAAATTGCATAAAATCGGCAAACTGTTCCTTGGGAGTTGCGGAAAATCCCACCTGCTCCAGCTTGACCCGGGTTACCTTTAGATGCTCCATCATAATTGAGTTTAATAAAACCTCGTTGTGGAGGTGACCAATGTTCCTCAATAGTGTGTTCAGGGGGTTTATATTTCCATAATCCTTTATAAAGCATCTGAGGTTGTAGGTTGAGTTGCTGTAAAATATAGGCTTCTATTCCCACCGCTTTCCAGTCCTCATCAGACCATCTTTTAACAAGGATGGTTTCACGGATGTTTTCAATAGTACGATGCCATATGTGCTGCAGGGGTTGGGCTGTATCTTGGAAGATACGCTGGTTCCTTTCTTTTCAGATGTTCCATAGGAGGAAGCCTAATCAAAGTGTCCATGCTCTATTAATTACTTGGCAGTGATATCGTCCTTTCCTCCAGTTGATAATCGTTTCAACAATACTAGCATTATTTTTGTCCGTTTGACGAAACAGGAGCTCCAATTCTCTCCAGATCGGTTGTATCAACGGACAAGTATTGAGAATATGTTCAGTGGTTTCATTATCTGCATGGCAAAGAGCACAATAAGACGGTCCTATCATACCCCTTTTTTGAAGATTCTCCCATGTGAGGATCCTACAATGGCTTAAAATCCACAGGAAGTATTCTACTTTAGGCCAGTGTTTTAGTGCCCAAATATTTTTCCACAGTGGCTGAGAAATTTGGTGAATTTGTTGGGAGTGGATGTAGTATCCCTCTTTAATTGTAAACTGTCCTTTTGTTGTGTATCCCCATCTTAATATATATGACCCTGTAACGCGTCTGAGTTTCCTTGTTTTCAGTTCTTTGGTGAAATTGTCCCATTGCTGTGTAGGTGGGGCTGCCTCCCATCCATTTTTATCTTTCCACGTCCTCCAGACATCATTATGGTTTGGACACCAGTAATGCTGTACTAAACGATGAGCTGGTGTGTTTGTATACAAAAATATTTCCCCCAAATCTAATCGAGTGAACAGTTTTTCTCTCTGTTGCCATGAATCCTCCCAGAAAAGGGTTGTACTTCCTTCTCTTATCTCCCAAAAGTTGTGCATTCTGATTAAAAGCCTGTTTGTTGTAGCCAAATTCCAAATTAAAGAACCTTTTGGGACTCTGTCTATCTTCAATCTCCCAGAGACTGTGCGTGGCATAGCATATTTTGTTTGCCAGATTTCCTTCCATAGGTCCGACCCTCCCATTAGCCATCGCCACCATAACTTTGCTCCAAGTACATTGTTCAAAATGAAAGGGTCTCTAAGGCTTAGCCCTCCTGCTGTCTTTAGTTGAAGAAGTTTATCCCACGATACCAAGGCCCATTTCTGTTTGTCTTGTGATCCCTGCCAAAGAAATCTGTTAAACATGGATACCAATGCAGAGCATATACCTTTCAGACACGTTCTGCCTGAAAGTTGATATACTGGTAAGGCTTGAAGTACCGATTTCAACATAATTATGCATCCAGGTGCGTTCAAGGCTCTAAATGCCCAATTCTGGATTCGTTTCTCCACTCTTGTAAGAATAGTTATTCGTCCTAAGCCCAATAATATGATCAAACCAGATGGTCAAAATTTAGTCATGCACTAACTTAGTTGTTTTCACACGCTGCAATAACTTAGTATGAAGTGGAATAAAGGAGTTGTCAGACGTTGTTTAAGACCTTTGCCCAACTTATTAATGGTTACCTCCAAGAGTACCTCTCGAGGCCTGTTGCTCGGCCACCATGTCTAATACAAAATATGCCACCTCCATCATGTCACATGGCAAGGTACATTCTTCATAACTACCACTATTACTCTGCTCAGCGAAGGGTTTCTAGGGCTATTTCTTCATTATCCTTTGGTTCTATGCCTTTTGCGAAAGCACCCTAGTGCTAACCCTATGATATTAAACTCAGTGAACATGGCATGAATCTTGTAGTTGGGCTCATCTTAGGCAGGAAGAAAAGGATAGGGGGCGTCTACCAGTTGGACTCTACCCGGTGCAAGGAAAGTCAAATCTCAGTTATTTTATTTCGAGCTCTTTGTGATTCTAGAATAACGTAGTGTGCACGAGTCACTATATATTTCTCGTTTCTCTACTAGTGATGACTTTCTTGGTTTTGAATTAGAGTCGTCATGATTTTTTGAGTGCCCTTCCATGCTTAGGGTTTGTCTTCTCTCCATTTTATTTCTTTCTATCTTCAATTTCTTGTACTTTTTGATTGAATCTCTGAGAAACCTTGATAGAGGTTAAATTCATGGATTCAATCTTTCAGGGTTTAAATATTTTATATAATTCTTGTCTATTTCGTTACTTTTCTATATAAAATCGTGGATTTCTTAAATCTATATTTTAAGTAGTAAAATCTAGGTTCATTCTGTGTAATAGAAATAGAAAAAGAGATATACTCCATCCCTCCCTAGATATTTTTGTTTTCCAGACCGTCCTCTGCAGTAAGCAAGTGATTTCATTTTTTTTGAAACAAATATTTTACTTGTGATGTTGATGTTACTATTTTCATTCTTTTTTATTTTTTACAATAGTGCTTTCATAGGTAAACACAATTCTGCAACTCTGTCTGAATTTTTGAACTATTGATTCTTGATTCTAAGAATATACAGTTCATATCTTACTATGATTTAATTCATTTCATGGATGCATGATGTATCATTAATATTAATGTTTTATTAATTGATGAGTCTTCTCGGTTCATAAAGAGGCAACTGGAAAGAGTCCTCAAGGTAATGATTCTTATAAGAAGTTACGCATTTGAGACTTACTGTGAATTCATTACACCCTCGGATCATACGATGTAAATTCGTAAACCCTTTCCTGTGGTTGGTGTAAGATTTCTTAGCTACTAACTAAATTTTTTGTAACTGGTTCATTACTCCAAGTCTGATTACATTACTCATACTTGCACAAGAATTGTGATAGCCATAAGACTCCTTTGTGTGTAAATATTCCAGAATCTAAGCTGACTATTTATGTACTTTTGTGTTTGAAATTTTTCTATTTTCATTTTTCTTCAGCGTAGAGAGAATATAAATGTAGTATTCAAAACGACAATAAATTCCTCTATGCAATGTGAATTGTACTATGTGAACTATTTGTTGGGTATTTTTTATATTCCTTGCATGAGTAGTAGTGTCACATATTTTTAGGTGGTTTTTTGGCACATGGTTTTTGTCAATGGTTTTCTATTTTTGGTTAAGAAATTAGGGTTCTGGACTAATCCAGGTCATTGGGATAGGGTTTTGGATGTCGTTGTCTCATACATGTATATTGCATTGTAAACATTGTAACACAATGAATGAATATAGAATATGTTGGTTTTCCTAGTTTGAGTTTCGAGGGAAAAATCTTCGTGTAATGTTTGTATTTTCCATTGTATCTTTTATGTTCCTTTACTGAAAATATGTGTGTAGTAAATATTGTACAAGGTTAAAATATACACTATCCTGGTTATCAAATGTATTAAATCTTTAGCACTCTCATCTTTGTCTGTTTACATACTAGAGTATTTGGTTAACTACCAAACTAATGATGGGACCCTTGTTTCCTTGCGAGGGTACCCATCAATATTTTATAGGTCCACTCCTCCCCTTTGGTCTATGGACAGTTCACTCAGCACCACCAATCGGAAAAGTACCCATGCCAACCTCAAGCTAAGTATTATCCTCTGTTGACTCTTCAATGTTAAATTTCGTGGATTCTTCCTCAACATTGCTTTATCTTCAATATTTAATTTCATTGATTTGTTTCATAACATTGTTTACCAATACCTCAATTTCATCTTGCATGAATTAATCATTTTTGAGGAAAAAGATACATGCGATCACCACGCTCGAAAGGTATTCGAGTTCCAGATCTCAACATCTGATTTTACTTCTCAGTTTTTTATTTATTTAGTGGGACAGTGTTCAACCTTAGGGTACTTATGATAACCATTTGAATCGGGGTTCCATAGATAAACAATTTACTTGTATCTTCAATCCCTTAAAGGAATATACAAAAGGGGAAACCCTATATTGTAAATGAATTTCACGATTTACCATTATGATAACATGTGTGATGTCGAATGTTAAAAAAACAATGTTAAGTGTTGAACATGCTCTGTAACATGTAGGGTGCATTATATCCCACTAAAATGTTTCTTATGGATTAGTTGTAATGTAAAAAAGACTATAATTCTCTCTGGTTTTGATATAGATTGATAAATGGAAATTACATGAAATCTCATGTGATTCAAGAAGTCAATAAAATCTTTCTGTGTATGAGTACATTAGATGTTTAGGCATCTCTCTGTATATAAGAATGCAACAATATATATATATATATATATATATATATATATATATATATATATATATATATATATATAGTATTCTTTTCCAAAATTGTGTTTGGAATTTACAATAGTCCAATATTCCTTAATTTGAATACCTATACGTATATATTTACATACCTGGTAAAGGTTATAATTAACACAAGAATAAATCTATTGTATTTAGCTTGAATGCATATCCTATGTATATATAAATTTACACAACTCAACTTCATTAACAACTAAAATTCACCATAGATTTCTTAACTTTACTCAATGAATAAAATCAAATTGTAAGAACTTATTCTACAATTCATTTCATTCTACCAGTTATTAATCAACAAAACAATTCAACAAGGAAATAAGTAGATCTACATATCTGAACAAAGTGTTGGAACAAAAAATGGAACCACCAAGTTCCACCCAACCACAGAACAGAACAACCAAACTACTTGCTTCATTCAGCCCCTATCCTAACCATGAGTCCATATGGGCAAATTCCAATGATCCTTTTTCGCTACAGTCCTCTTTCAGATCAGAAATCCCATTGCCTCACACTTCAAACAATGTTCATAAAAATAAGTGATATCCTTTCTCCAGCATAATCAATAGTGTTCTGCCTCCTCCCATATGTTGTATATCAAAAAGAATCTTGTGCCTAGGTCTTTTCCCCCCTTTGGGAATTTTCACAGCTTTACAAATCCCCGATTTTCAAGGGCTGCTAGTGGCCAAATTCCTCATTTTCCACTTGTAAAATTCATCCATGAGGTAGTTCAAGTCTGTTCCTCACTCATGCAGTCATGGTCAATTGATTTCAGTCTGGTTGTTCCATTTGTACTTCAACAATTAATATTAAAAAGATTTGTCTTTTACATGTGTCATAGTCAAAGAGTTGGCTTGGAAAATCAAATCTTTTCCCAACAATCACAATAATTAATTACAAATAATGATATTTCAAATTCATAATTTCCATACATGGCAATAATTTTCCAAAAACAAATTTTCCCAAAATGAAAACAAAATTCCTAAGTGCATACAGACTTTAGGATATTACATCCTCTCCCCCTTCAGTACAACACTGTCCTTAGTGTTTTTCCCTTTCTCGGAACAAGTTTGGATAAGATTTATGGAAATCTTCCTCCAATTCCCAAGTGGCAATTACCTGGGCAATGACGTTGTTTTGTAGTACTTTTTCTTTCCTGTCTAGAATGAGCATAGGTTCCACTTGGAACTCACCTTCTCGTTCCACTTGCACCATGTTCCAATCAATAATGTGAGTAGGATCATGAACATACTTTTTTAACAAATAAACATGAAATACATTATGAAATTTTAAATTTGCAGGAAGTGCAAGTTGATATTCCACGGGTGCAATTCGAGCTAAGATTTTGAAGGGACCACAAAACCTGGGTGCCAATTTTAAACAGTTTCCTAGCTTTAATGAACTTCTTCTTGCTTTGAATTTTAAATACACGTTGTCTCCAACCTGAAATTCCCGGTGCCTTGTTTTCAAATCTCCATAGTTTTTCTTTCTCTCTTGTGCTTCCTTTAAAATATGTTGTACTTTTATTACCGTTTTCTCCATTTCCTGGAGCATTTATGGTCCCATCATGAGTCTATCAACTGGGTTATCCCAACTAATCAGAGTTGTACACTTTCTTTCATACAATACTTCGAAGGGACTCATCTTAGCCGATGTCTGATAAATGTTATTGTATGCAAATTCCACTAAGTGTAGGTATTACTCCCACTTAATTTGTTTCGTTTGTATGTACATTATTAACATATCTTCCACAATCTGGTTCGTTTGTTCATTTTTCCCATCCCTTTATGGATCATAGCTTGTGCTGAAATTCAAGTTAGTATTTAACCCTCCAAACAATTATTTCCAAAACATTGATGTAAATTTGACATCTCTATTCGAAATCACCATTTTAGGAATACCATGTAGTCTAAATATTTCCTTCATAATTATTTCAGCGATGTTAATATATTTATAAGTAGATTTTACAGGAATAAAATGTGCATACTTGCTAAGTTTATCAATTACCATCATAATTGAATCATTCAGTTTTTGAGGTATAGGCAAACTTGTGATAAAATCCAGTGAAATAGTCTCCCACTTCCATTCTGGTATAGATAGATGTTCTAACATGCCAACTCGGTGTTGTTTTTCAAACTTCACCTGTCGACAATCTAGGCACTTATATAAGTATTATGTTGTCTCAGCTTTCACGTTAGGACAATAAAATAAATTCCTCAATGTTGTTACCATTTTCTGATATCCCGGATGAACAGAATATGGCTTATTGTGTAGTTCATCCAAAATTATTAGCTTTAATTCAGCATAATATGGTATGTACAACCCATTTTTGAATCTTAGTAGTCCATTTATGTCCAAACTCATATCTGTTTTTTTCACATTTTCTGCATTACTTTGTAAATCTTCCACTGTTTTGATGTATTTTTCGTCATTACCATTTGCATATTTTATCCTTTGTTTAATGTCGCTTTCTACCCTGCTAATACTTATTTCAAACAACCCATGAATTCTTCTACTTAAGGCATCTGCCACTTTGTTTTCCTTACCCATGATGTGTCTTACTTCGAAATAGAATTCACTCAAGAAGGCTAGCCATCTTGCATTCCTTGCATTAAGATCTGGTTGACTAAATAAGAATTTCACACCACTGTTATCAGTTAGAAACAATTTTTTTTTCCCATTATATGGTGTCGCCACATTTTTAACACATGGATTACAACTACTAATTCCAAGTCATGTGTGATGTAGTTTCGTTCATGATCTTTTAGTTTTCGTGACTCGTAACAAATAATGTGCCCTTCTTGAGTTAGGACACCTCCTAAACCCTCTTTGCTTGCATCCACGTAGACTATAAAGTCTTTATTAGGGCCTTATACCCTTAAAATAGGTGTGGTTGTTAACAGTTACTTTAACTTATTAAAACTATCCTGACATTTATGCAGCCAAATAAACTTAGTCCCCTTTTTTTGTAGGTATGTGATTGGGTATGATATCTTAGAGAATCCCTCTATAAATCTATGGTAGTAACTAGTAAGTCCCATGAATGACCGAATGTCGACCACATCCTTAGGGATAGGCCATTCCATGATGGCTATTATCATCTCTGGGTTGACTGCAATACCTTCTTCAGTTATTACATGTCCTAGGTATTGTATTCTTTTTTGATAGAAGTCACATTTGTCAAATTTTGCATATAACTTGTGTTTTATTAATGTATGCAATACTATCCTTAGATGTTCTTCATGTTCTTATTCCATTTTTGGATACACCAGAATGTCGTCAATAAATACCAAAACAAACTTATCTAGATACTGACTAAATATGTTATTCATTAAACACATAAATGTTGTTGTTGTGTTAGTGAGACCAAACGATATAACAACAAATTCATAATGTCCATATCTCGTTCTAAATGTTGTGATAATCAGATCTTAAATACAACTTATAAAATACTTTCTCCTCCCACTTGGTCAAACAGATCATTGATTCTGGGTAGGGGATATTTATTCTTAAGAGTCATTTTGTTTAACTGTCTATAATGAATGCATAATATTAAAGTTCCCTCTTTATTTTTAACAAAAAGGATTGGTGCTCCCCACGGTGAAACACTTGGTCTGATGTATTCCTTGTCCAACAATTCTTGTAGTTGAATTTTCAATTATATCAATTCCTGTAAACTCACCCTATAGGGTGCCTTAGATATTTGAGTTGATCCAGGAAGCAGATCGATAGAGAAATCTATCTCTCTGCTTGGGGGTAGTTCAGGTATTTCATCTATAAACAAATCTCTAAATTCATGTAAGATGATAAAATCTTCTAGGCTGCATTTATTTTCTTTTTCCAATAGATTTGTCACTTGAATAGAATAAATCTAACAACCCTTATTCATGCACTTCTTAAGCTGCATTGTTGAAATCTGCCTAACTGATACTGGTTTTTGATGACTTGTATGGTCCTAACTATGTTGTTTTCGTCTCTATAAGTAAGTGATTTTTCATAACAATCAAAAATTGATTTATTCTTCTCTAACCAGTCCATTCCAATAATTATATCATACGAACCTAATGGTAATATACTCAGGTTTAATTTTGTATTTTGGGCATCTAAACTGAATTCAAAAATTGAAATGAAATCTGTTACTTTTATTTTTGTTCTTGTTGCTACTTGTACTAGCCAAGATCTAGTATGCTTTACCTTCTTAACCTTGTTTGAATCAACTACACCAGGAGAAACATAACTCAAAGTAGCTCTCAGATCAATTAAAACATAAATACGATTATTATTAACTATACCTTCAACTTCCACTATAGTGAATTGGCGATCATCTTGTCGTCCATCAAAAGTTGCATTGATTCTATGTGCACTTTTTCCCACATATCCTATTGTAAAGGCCTCTTGCAGGTTGTTAAATGTGGTCCTTGCCGCAGAAGTTAAACATGGACAGTTCCTCCTTAATTGAGGTTCTCCACACTCCCATCATTTTAATGGTTCCCTGGGGTTGTCACCAAACTTCTTTGTTCCCATATTAACTCGTCTACCTCCCCCTTGGGTGTTCTAGTTATTGGAGTGAAAATATTTCCTTGGGAAATTCTTTCCTACATTCCAAAAAGGGGTTGGTTGATGGTATTTCTTTTGTTTGTTCATTCTGTCATGTTTCTTGTCTTTCCAAGCTTTGGGAATTTCAAACCATTGTTTTTACTGATCATAGCACATTCAGGCCTTCATAAAAAATTTGGTTAAGGTCTAGGGGTTTTCAAACTCAATTCTTTCCTTATAGGACTGTGGTCGGAAGCTCAAGAATCATTGGATTTTTACTTTGTCCTCCTTGATGTAAGGCACAAATCTTAATAATTCCATATATTTTTTTATCAGGTCATCCATGGTCATTTGGCTGAGTCTTATCTCATAGAATTCTTTGGACTTTATTTCATAATAACTTTCTGATATATACTGTTTCTTAAAGTATTTCTTGAAATCCAACCATTCCATCTATTTTTCCTTTAAGCCCTTGGCCAAATTCAGGTCCTGCCACCATATGCTCGACTTTCCTTTCAGGTTATAAATGGCCATTATGGCCTTCATGTTGTTGGAATAGTTGTAAATTTGGAAATAATTTTTTATGTCCAGTAACCATGCTTCGGCCTCCTCCCTTGTCCTGGATTCTTCGTGAAAGATGGATGGTTGGATTTTTTTAAATTCACCCTCCAGGTGGCCACCTATTTTCTTTTCTTTCATATGGTTGTTTTATTTTTTGTTGTTGTTGTTCATTCAGAAGAAATGTTCTCCTTCTCTGCTTCAGGTCCATAATTTTTGGAGGATCTTTTGTTGACCTCTTCTTCCCTGTCATTATATTTTAGGCTCTTCTTTATTACTATACTACAAAGCAGTACTTCATTTATTTCATTTTGGTCTTCATGTGCATTTTTTCAGTTTCTCATTATCTGCATTGAAATTTTTTTATTCCATGATAAGGTTCCTCATTGTATCTAGAACCTGGGTGGCTGAACTTCCATCATTTTTCTGTCCAAACTCTTTAGGAGGTCCTTTATCTAGATTATCCTCAATTTTGATATCCTCTTCATATTGTGCTGCCATTATCACAATAGAACAAAAATGTTGTGTTTGTAATAGTAAGTGTTTTTGTTAGTTTTTCATTAAAAAGCATGTACTAACAGACATTTTTGGCCCTATTTGAGGTCCAAGTGTTGTAACCTTTGCTCTAATACCATATGTAATGTTACCCAAATTTACCAAATAAAAAAAAAAAATTTAGGGACATTAAATATCCTTTTCTCTTCAAACAACTTATTTTAAAAGACATAAACTTGATATAAGTAGGTAGTTGTCGTCACTATTGACTTTCGCAAGGTTTATGTCTACCACTTTATTGATACAACTAAATACCATATATAAAATATTATATCTTTGAGCTATTACATGTTGCACAGTAATCACATATACAATGGTTAAGGGATAACTTCGCTATACCCTACTCTCCTAGGTACTAACATTTCTATTCACTAATACAAGTATAAAGGGTTAGCATTTACATTAGTAAAACTCCACTAGCATTACGACCATCTCCATGAATAAAAAATAACTTTTATATTTTTAAAGCCTCACTAGCATTACAACCCTCTCCATGCATAAACATTAATGTTTATATTATTAAATCCCTGCTATCATTATACCCATCTCTATGCATAAAACTTACTTATACCATATAGGGTCTATAAAAATCGGGTTCAAAGAATATATCACATACTTAAATATAAAGGTGTCTCTACATGCTAACTGTCTAAGTAATAGAATTCATGGATAACTGTCTATGGTTAAAACCCGACCTTTATTATCAAAGTAACTAAATATGGTTAATGGTTGGAATCATTACGAAGCCAACGATAACAATTATTATCCTGAGCTCTATAATACGATCAAAACAAATGGTTAGACTTTAGTCATTCCCTAACTTAGTTGTTCTCACACTTTGCAATAGCTTGGTATGAAGTGGAATAAAGGAGTTTTCAAATGTTGTTTAGGACCTCTGTTCAACTTATTAATGGTTACCTGGAAGAGTACCTCCTGAGGGTTGTCACTCGACCACCATGTCCAATAGAAAACATGCCACCTCCATCCTATCATATGGAAAGGTAGAGTATTCATAACTACCACTATTATTCTTCTTAGAGAAGGGTTTCTAGGGATATTGCTTCATTCATCTTTGGTTTTGTTTCTTTTTCGAAAGCACCCTAGTGCTAACCCTGTGATATTCAACTAAGTGAACATGGCCCAAATATTGTAGTTGGGATTGACTTGGGAAAGAAGAAAAGGATAGGGGGTGTTTACCAGTTGGATGCTACCCCATGCAAGGTAAGAAAACTCTTAGTTATTTTATTTTGATCTCTCTCTGATTCTAGAATAATGTAGTGCGCACCAGTCAACATCTATTTCTCCTTGATTTATTGGTTATGAATTTCTTGAGTCTAAGTTAGAGTCGTAATTATTTTTTGAGTTCCCTTCCATGCCTAGGGTTTGTTGTCGCTCCATTTTATTTATTTGTATCTTCAATTTCTCGTACTGTGTGATTGAATCTCTAAGCAGACTTGATAGAGGTTAAATTCCTGGATTTAGTCTTTCAGGGTTTAAATATTTGATATAATTCTTGTCTATTTCATTACCTGTCTGTATGAAATCATGGATTTATTAAATCTTCATTACAAGTAGTAAAATCTAGGTTCCTTCCATGTAATAGAAATAAACCGTCCTCCATCCCTCCCTGTCTAGATCTTTTTGTTTTCTAGATCGTCCTCTACGGTGAGCAAGTGATTTCATTTTGTACGAAAAGTGTATTTTACTTGTGATGTGGATGTTACAATTTTTTATCCTTTTGAGTTTTTACAATAGTGGTTTCATAGGTAAACACAGTTCTGCAACTTTGTCCAAATTTATGAACTATTGATTCTTGATTTAAGAATATACATTTTGGATCTTACTATGATTTAATTCATTTCATGGTTGCATGATGTATCATTAATATTATTGTTTTATTAAGTGATGAGTGTTACGGGTTCATAAGGAGACTGGAAAGAGTCCTCGAGCTAATGGTTTTTATAAGAAGTTACTCATCTGAGACTTACTATGAATTCATTACACCCTCTGATCATACGATGTAAATTCGTAAACCATTTCCTTTTTTGTTGTAATATTTCTTCGCTACTAAGTAAAGTTTTTGTAACTGGTTCATTACTCTAAGTCTTATTAAATTACTCATACTTGCACAGGAATTGTGATAGCCATAAGACTCCTCTGTGTTTAAATATTCCAAAATATAAACTTAATTAAAGGAATTACTCTAAGATATTTGTTTTTCTACTTTTGTGTTTGAAACTTGTCTATTTGAATTTTTATTCAATGTAAAGAGAATAGTAATGTATTATTCAAAATGGAAATAAACGCTTCTATGCGACATGCATTGTACTTTTTGAACTATTATGGTTATCAAATGTATTAAATTTTTAGCACTCTCCTCTTTGCCTGTTTACATACTAGAGTATTCGGTTAATTCTTCGGCTACCAAACTAATGATGGGACCCTCATTTCCTTGAGAGGGTACCCATTAGTATTTTCTAGGTCCACTCCTCCCCTTAGGTCTATGGACAGTTTTCTCAGTGCCGCCGATGGGAAAAGTACCAACGCAAACCTTAAGCTAAGTATTATCCTGTGTTGACTCTTCAATGTTAAATTTTGTGGATTCTTCTTGAACATTTATTTATCTTCAATATTTAATTTCGTTGATTTGTTTCATAACATGTTTTACTAATACCTTGATTCCCTCTTGTAGGACTTAATCATTTTCGAGGAAAAGGATGCACATGATCTCCTCGCTCAAAAGGTATTCGATTTCCAGATCTCGACATCTGATTTTACTTCTCATGTTTTTTTTTATTTAGTGGTACAGGGTTCCACCTTAGGGTACTTATGATAACCCTTTGAACCAAGGTTTCATAGATAAATGGGTTACTTGTGTCTCCAATCCCTTAATTGAATAGACAAAAGGGAAAACCCTATATTGTATATGAATTTCACAATTTACCATTATGATAACATTTGTTGTGTAGAATGTGAAAAAGCCTATGTTAAGTGTTGAAAAGCCTCTGTAACATGTAGTGTGCATTATATCCCACTGAAATGTTTCTTATGGATTTCGTGTAATGTAAAAAGGCTTGTAATTCTCTTTTCTTTTGATATAGATTCATAAATGGAAATTACTGGAAATCCCATGTGATTCAAGAAGTCGATAAAATATTTTTTTGTATGAGTACATTAAATGTTTAGGCATCTTGATGCAGGATCATTGCTAACAAAGAATAAGTGTGGAAGACTATTGGGTGCACTAGCGCACATTTTGAAACATTTTTAATTTCAAGGATCAATGTAGTAACTGTAATACCTGACAAGGTCTTTGAGTCATGAACATATTTAATGATCGGAGGTTGAGCCATCATGTAAGATCAAGGAGGAATGTAGTTTTCTTTAAATGAAGCAGATTGCAGTACATATTTGGAGCTTGTGCTCTTATCTGTCTGACTTAATATTTGTTGTAATAAGTGTTAAGTAGTTGATAGCATTCAATTTACATTAAGATAGCATAGAATATTTGGAGGGAAAGGCTCGAAGAGAAAATTTTTGTAAAAACAAGGTTTGCAATATTGCCCAGTAGCAGTGGGTTGACAATAAATGTTGATTTTATTGTTCTTGTGGATAGAGGAGAACCGAGAAGCATTTGAATCTATATTGTATAGGTCAAGGAGTGACGAAAATCAATGTATGTATGTATGTAAGTTTTTGTTGGATGAATATAATAGATGAACATTGTCTCAAATGTGTGTGGTTGTGTATATATCTGAAGGAATGGTAGAGTTCTGTCATTTTTCAATTCCCTGTTATTTATGTTCTTGAATCTATGAATTCATTTTATTTGTTGAATGTATGATTCATCGTGAGGAGTGGGTAAGTTTCAATTGTTTCACTTCATTGAGTGATTGAAAGGTGTGCATAGTGTCTGTAAGGAGTGCGTGACCGATTCAGTTTTGACTCGAAAGCTCAGAAGAGATAGCGACTCTTATATATAAGTAAAGAGTGAATTAGCGTCTAAAAGGAGTCTGTGAAGGAGTTCTCAGACTTGAAAGCTCAGAAGAGATAGTGTGATTTTAGTCACAAGAGATAGAAGAGGTTGGGAGAATGGTCGCAAGGAGTGTGAAGTCATCCACATAAGTTGGAGTGTGGAGAGAAGTTTGTTGCAAGGTGTGCACAGACCAAGATTTCGAATAAGTGTCGAAAATACTATTCAAATGAGAAAAGAAAGACTAGATAAGTTAATATTAGGAGGGAGAGCGATGAAAATATTCAAGGAATGGAGTCCTTGAAATCCTCTCCAAAGCCAGTGGGCAAGATTCATTTCAGAGGAAGTGATCGATACCAAACTATTAGATCTGAGAAAGTGGGGAGGAAGACAACTGTGAATTATTTTGGTACTTTAGAGTTTTAGCAAGTTCAAAGACTTGACAAAGTAAGGTTGTGAGATGCAAAGTCACGATACAATCCTTATCATTGATCGCAGCATGAGACATGGTAACGGATCTAGGAGCTCGGGATTTGGAAGATTGAATGTTGTGGGTGAGAAACTTAAAATTCACAAGGTCGCGAAGTCTAAACCATTGTGGGGTCGACGAATTTGAATAGATGCATGGCATGATTTCAGAGACTCAGAGCTGAGTTCTTCAAGGAGGAGTGAAGAAAGGATTCATAACATCCATGAAGTCTGAACCATAGAGAGTAAGGCTCATCACCACAACCATGGTAATTTACGGGAGAGATATGTGTGTGTGTGTGGGTTAATCATTTTGAGTGCCTGCAAGGAACCAAGGATTCACTCCGACTCAATATCTTAACAATCCAAGACCAGGAGGTCACACAAAGTGGTATCAGAGAAAGTATAGAATTGACTTCTGTAGGGGGAAAGATAAACGTCAACATAATGCCTCCTAGAAGACATGTTGATACACCTGTAGCCAACAGATCTATGGAGAGGGAGATGAGAGAACTATGTGTGAGCATGGATGCCATGGAGACAACACAAAGGAGAGCATCAGATGCTGGAGATGTCAGGGAGGCGGAAAATGAAGAAGTATAAGTTGAAGAAGTTGTAGTTGATGATGCTACGGAAGAACGCTTGCTGAGAGAAGTTGTCAAATTGGGTGCAAGAGAAAAGATTGACATTCCTATGTATGAAGGAAACCTAGATTAAAAATAATTTCTTGACTGGATATGATAAATTGATAAATATTTCTACTATGAGGATGTCGAAGATGAGAAAAATGTAAGGCATTCTATCACTAGGGTGAAAGGACATGAAACACTATGGTGGGATGAACTACAGGCCGATAGGAGAAGTAAAGGAAATAAAAATATCAAAAGTTGGTATTGAATGGTAGCCAAGTTGAAGGTGAAATTCATTCCCAAAGATTAACAAATACGTTTGTTCAGGAGGATGCAGAAGCTAAAACAGATAGGGTTGACTATGAAATATTATACAGAGGAATTCTACAAATTGAACATCAGATTTGGAAAGAGGGAGAGAGATGAAGAGAAGGTTGCCATATATATTAACGGCTTGAGGTAAGAAATCCAGGATGAAATCACCATGGAGACAGTCAGGACTATTGAATATGTTTATCAAATGGTGTTGAAGGCAAAAGAGAAGTTGTCTAGGAGGAAGAGTAAACAAAACATAGGAAGAATTTTGAATAGAGGAAAGGGAGTTGCCCAAGAGAAGACACAGAATTTGAAGGATGAGATGGATAAGCCACATAGTCACTCTCAGAGAGGAGAAATTTCACGAGGAGGAAAAATTGGTGGTAGAAGTTATTTTCCTAGAGGAAGAGGAAGAGGCAGAGGAGGAGAAGTGAGATGTTATGCCTGTGGAAAGACAAGACATAAGTATTGGAATTTCCCTGAGAGAAAGAAGGGAGGAGAAGCACACATATCGGAAGCACAAAAGAGAGATGCTGAGGTAGAGGGTGTAGAAGATGGGAGTTCCTTGATGATGAATTTTTTTCTTTTGAAACAAGAACGAGAGGTTGAGAAACTAGTGTAAAGAAACAATTGTTTCTTTACAGCTTGCAAAACGAAGGACAAGGTTTGCAAGGTGATAATTTACAATGGGAGCACTGACAAATTAGTATCCACAGATATGGTGGAGAATCTATATTTGGAAGCGATTGCACACCTGACGGTGTATAAAGTCTCATGGTTGAAGAAAGTTCAGCAGATAACACTCACCCAATAATGCCTAACTAATTTCAAAATAGGAAGATATAGGGATGAGATTCCATGTGATGTGATTCGTATGGATGTATTTCATGTTTTGTTGGGAAGAACCTGGTAATATGAAAGGAATTTTATTCATGATGGGAGGAGAAACACTTATACCTTGGAGAAGAATGGAAGAACGCATATGTTTCTCCCGATTGAAGAAAAGAAGGTGAAGGATGAAGTTAAAGTGAGGATACTTTTCATGAGTGGGAAGGAACTCCTGAATGAACTAAAGAAGGAACAACAAATGCATTTTTTTGTAATAAGGAAGCCAAGGGTTATTCTTACCAATACTTCACTTGAAGATTTACCTGAGGAAGTTCAGGAACTATTAAAAAAAATTGTTGATATTGTAGTGGATGAGTTTCCAAACTCATTGCCACCTATCAGAAGCATTAGTCATCAAATTGATGCCAGGAGAAATCCTACCAAATAAAGAAGCATACATATTGACACCTCAAGAGAATGAGGAGGTGAAAATATAGGTTCAAGATCTGTTAGACAAAGGATTGATTGGAGAAACCTTGAGTCCATGTGTACTAATTTTTTGAGGAACATTAAATCTCCTTTTCTTTAAATAACTCATTATGGAAGGTTAATAGTTAACATACGTGATTAAATATAGTCATTATTAACTTATACATATATATTAAGAAAATCTCTCACATTTTTAATTATTGGCCTTCGAAACACTTACTAGTATCATAATACTATCATATATCGACTTAGTTGAACGATGAAATAGGTGTCATAATCCAATGTACAAAAACTTAAAGGAATTGTCCTCTCTCGCATTAATTGGATATGAAGTCGGATGGTTTTCTGTCAGTCGGGAGTTAAAGAACCTCTGTCCAGTCCATTAATAGAGATCCTAGGAGATAAAATCCGGAGGCCACCACCAATCCTCGTATCCAATGCAATTTTTCCACCTCTGCTCCATTACATGTTCGGATGGGGTCTTCATAATTCCACTATAACTCTATGTGGTAAAGGTTAAAGGTCTATTGTGAGTTTTCTGCCTGATGCTTTAGAAATTTTACTCTATGTTTCTCCTTGGTGAAGGTAGTCAGCATTTTGAAGGTCCCTATCTGGTGAAAATGCCAAAAGTACCTGACTTTCCTGGTAATTTAGTGTCATTCTCATTCTAATTGGAATGAGTGGTAAAATTCAAGAGGGTTTTGGTCATCTCTATAATTTTTATTCCTTATGGATTTCTAGAAATAACTTTTCGATTTGTTGTTTTAACTCTGTGAAATGTTTCCTTCAATCATGGATGAATTTGTAAGTTTCAATGATAAGGGTTATGTATTTAGTCTTCCCGTGGAGTAACTATTTCACCCAAAGAAACCATTTAATTGTGGAGGTTTTCTACACAGGCAGTTTGTCCAAGGTCCTCTGGCCAGACCCATACCCTATCGTGGGATTTCCGCCGAGACTATGCCTCAATTCTCATTGTTACTCTTTGACTAGACTGACCCTTACCATGATCACTATAGGAGAGCCTTAGGATATCCTCCTCCTTTGTATTCCTATTCGGTTTGATATTAAGTCTATGAGTATTGACCCACTTTTCTTACTATGTAGACCATGGATACTTGGGTTTTTAAGTCGTACAATTGTGACCACCTTCCTATAACCATGGTGAGAGAGATTATTATTAATGTACAGGGTTTTGGGCTTCAACTCATAATTCCTCTGTGTACCCTAATCATACTTGTCTATGTATAGGTACCATCTCTAAGTTCCTACTGTATAATATTCTCGAGAACTTCATAACTCTTAAATGATTTTTGTTTATATTTTGTTCGGAGCATTGTCCAGAATTTCATAACTCTTATGTTACTTTTGTTTATTCTCTGTTCAGAGCATTGTCCAGAACTTCATAACTCTTATGTTACTTTGTTTATTCTCTATTAAGAGGATTATCCAGAAATTCATAACTCTTATATTATTTTCATTTATTCTCTGTTCGGATTCCAAGGGTTATTTCATTATGTACTCGTTTTATCTTTGGCTAGGGATCCAAAATTTCTATATGATTAAGGTTGTGAAAACACAATTCTCATGGAGACAATCATGACTGACTTCATATGATTGTTATGAAGCTTGTGCGTTCTTGAAATCAAACTCTGGTTGAAAAATTAGTTTTCCTTTATTTTAATACCGTCATTCTTGTTTAAATAATTTGTTATCGAGATATAATGATGGGACCCCTTGTTTGTTGTGATGGTACCCATCAGACCAACCTTGGTCTCCTTCTCCCCTTTGGTCTATGGATGAATTCATCAACGACGTGGATAGGACAAAAAATCTCAAATCACAACTAAGTTTCATCTGTGTATTTATCTAAGTTGATTATTTTATAATCATTTACCCTGATAATTATTCTATGTTTCGACATTGAATTGTTATTCACCTTAATCTATTATTAGATAACCTTTCTTGGTTTTCTTGCAGGTCTGCATGAAATTCTAAGTCTCAAGATTTCGAGGAGAGATTCAGGTGCAAAAGGTATTTGGGTTCCTTATCACATCATCTTCTTGAAAATTTCCCATCCAGGTTTTGTTGAAAGGAATGATCTTATCCTAGAATACAATCGTCGTGGCATTTTACACCGGACCCCGTAATAGCAAGTTATTTTTGTATTCAAAACTTGTTATGTAGGGTTGAAGACTTTTTCCTTTGAGTATCGATTCGAATTTGAGACATGTTTATAACTATTTAAGTTACCAATTTCTCCTTTTTGAAATAATTAAAGGGAAGTAGGACTACAGATACGTGTTTTCAATGTATCACTCAAGACTTTATTTTGATAGTATATGAATTCGTTACCGAAATTGTATTGATACTTATTATGGTCTACTGTGTTCTTTATCTAAATCAGACATTCTTTAGTTAACCCCTGTGGCAATGCATCTGCAATATACACTCGTGTGTATATGTATTTATACTTGTGTGTTTTCCAAAATTTATGCTCTTTAAGTCCACTGAGTTTTTCGTTTCTACGCTACTCAAATCAAAAAGAAATTTGTTTTGTAAATGTTTTGAACTGGGCAAGATTAAACTATTGACATAAATGGAAAAGATATAAATACCTTCCTATATCATCATTGAGACTCATATTGTATGAATCATTAGATATTTAAATAGATTATAAAACCCTCTGCACAGATTTTAAGTATATATATATGTGTGTGTGTGTGTGTGTGTGTGTACGATATTATTCTTATCATACATAGATATTATAACAAGTCTGATTTTGACAAGAATATGGTTAGATATTCAATGTTACAGATCTTCATAATTCCTTACAGTAATATGTGTATGCATATGCACTTTTAATTCTTAAGTACCTTTCATCATTTGTTTAGAAAATTATGTAATAAAAAATTTCTTCAATTGATTTCGTATACATATATAAACATAGGATCTGTATTGTTAGAAGTAGAATCATACTAGTTTTGTTTAGACTAGATGCATTCCCAGTGTGTCTACATAATTCCAATTCATAGTTAATATACACAGACAGTTTATTCGATGCAAAAAATTAAATTCGTAATGATTTATCCTATAGTTGTTTCCATCCATTCGTAATTTAATCCACAAAAATAAATAATACATAATTAAAATAGATATACACTTTCAATCATTAAATGAAAACAACTTCTATTTAGAAAGTTAATCAACATAAATAATTCACCTAGAATTGTATAGATATATTCTATTAGCCATTTAAATCAAGAAACATATAACCAAGAAAAGAGTATATGGACATATTTGAGTAGGTCTTTCGAACAACAAATGGAACAACCATGTTCCTCCCAACCTTAGAACGAAATAGCCAATTCTACTTGCTCCGTTCACCCCCTAGCCTGACCATGAATCAATAAGGATGAACTCCAGAACTCCTCCTTAGCTATAGTCCTTATTCAGTTATCAGGAAGCTTCTCCTTCCTCACACTCAATAAAAACAATGTTCATAACAGCACGATATTATTATTTTCCCCAGCATACTTGGCAGCATCCTACCTCCTCCCATGTGTTATATATCCAATAACAATTGTGCCTAGGTATTTTCCCCTTGGGAATTTTCACATATTTAAAAATCCCTGATTTTTAGGGGATACCAATGGACAAATTATTGATTTGTCACTTGTAACATTCATCCTTGAGGTAGTTCCAACATGTTCCCCACTCATGGAGTCATGGTCAAGTGATTTTAACATGGTTGTTCCATTTGTCCATCAACAATAAATATAAAAATATTTGTTTCTTACAAGTGTCATAGTCAAAGAGTTAGTTGGGTCAAATCAGATCTTATCCCAATAGTCATAATCATAATTTACAATTAACTAAATTTGAAATTTAGAATTTCCATAAATGGCAATAATTTTCCAGTTTCAAATTTACCAAAAACGAAAATAAATTCCAAAGTATTTTCAGACTTGAAAATAATTTATTTTTGGGGATGTTACATCCTTTCCCCCTTCAATAAAATAGTTTCCTCAATGTTCATCCCTTTCTTGGAATAATATTGGATGAGATTTATGCAAATCTCCCTCCAACTCCCAAGTGGCCTCCTAAGGAAAAAAGTTCTTCCATTGCACTTTAACTTGGGCAACAACTTTGTTCCGACGTGTTATTTCTCTCCTGTCTAGAATGCACAGCGGTTCCACTTGGAACTCACATTTTGGTTTCACCTACACCAAGTTCCAATCGATCATATGAGTAGGGTCATGGACATAATTCTTTAACAAAGAAACATGAAATACATTATGAATGTTTAGATTGATAGGAAGTGCAAGTTGATATGCCACGAGTCCAATTCAAGATAAGATATTGAAAGGGCCACAAAACCTAGGTGCCAACTTGGCACATTTCCCTAGCTTTAGTGAACTTCTTATGGCCTTGACTTTTAAATAGATATGGTCTCCCACTTGAAATTCTAGATGTCTTTTTTTCAGGTCTGTGTAACTTTTTTTTTTTGTCCTATGTCTCTTTTAAGTTCTATTATACTTTGTTTATCGTGATCTCCATTTCTTGGAGCATCTCTGGTCCCACCATGAGTCTGTCAATTCAGTTATCCCAGCTAATTGGATTCATACACTTTATGTCGTACAATACTTCGAAGCGACTCATCTTAAACGAAGTTTGGTAACCATTGTTGTATGCAAATTCCACCAAGTGTAGGTAGTCTTCCCACTTGCTTGGTTTTTTTCTTACGTACATGCATATAATATCTTCTATGATTTTGTTTGTTTGTTTAGTATTGCCATCCGTTTGTGGATGATAACTTGTCATGAAATTCAAGTTAGTATTTAACCCTGCAAGCAATTCTTTCCAAAAAGAAGATGTAAATTTTACGTCTCTATCCAAAATTACCATTTTAGGAATACCATGTAGTCTAAAAATTTCCTTCATGAATATTTCAGTGATGTTAATACCTTTAAAAGTAGACTTTACAGGAATAAAGTGTGCATACTTACTAAGCTTATTCATTACCACTATAATGGAATCATTTTATTTTTGAGTTCTAGGCAAACCTGTAATAAAGTGTAACAACCCTAGTTGAATATATGCTTAGGGATTATTAAGTAAAATTAATTAGATAATTAATTGTCCTAATATGGTTTTAATTAAACAATGTTTAGCATTAATAATATTAATTAATTAATTCTTTATAACTTTTGATTAATTAATTAATTAATTGATTGATTACATATCACATTCAATGACTTGAGTAATGAATTAAAGGGGTTAATAATTTTTAGTATATTAAACTAAATGTTTTACGTATGCAGGAGGGGATAAGACATTAAAGAAGGGGATAAGATATTAATAAAGGGGATAAGACATTAAAGAAGGGGATAAGATATTAAAGGGGGAGATAAGGAAATTAATGAGGGGAGGAGAGTCAGTGAAGGAGGATATGATGAGGAAGAGCCTTATGGGTAGGGCATTCTTTTGGGAGGTAGGAATCATTTTTGAGGAGAGGATACATTTCTGTGGGAGATTTTCTGTGGAGATCTCTAGTGTGAGGAGTTTGGTTTTGGGGGTTTTTGGTGAATCAGAAGTAGGGGGAACCGGTTTGCTGGGGGTTTTTGGCATGGGGCCCAGGATATCCTTACAGTATCCTGGATCTAGGGAGCCAGATAGGCTGCTCCTAATTTGCAGGGAGAAAAAATTGATTTTGGGCAGTGTTTGACACAGTTTCAACTTCGGCAAGGGACAACCAGATCAATGAGGAAATTAGCATCAGGAAGAGGTAATTTATTTTATTCTGTTAAGTAATTCTTATTCTATTATGAAATTATTGTTCTTTAATTAATTTAACATGCTTATATGTTGAATGAAAGAAATTATTGAGTCTTTTGTGTAGAAGTAACTTTATCGGTTTCAATTTATGGATTTTAATAGACTGAAATTAATTTGGTCCCTACACATGGTATCATAGCTTCAGTTGAAGAACTGGATCCTTAAGGGCCTACCTATTAGCCTACCCAACTTAGTATTGGAACTATAACCACCCAAGAATTAAAAAAAATAAAAATAAAAAAAATCATTGTTTGCTTAGTACCCAATAGTGGAAAAATCCTCTATATTGTCGAATAAACTGAGTTTAGACTGGGGTCATTTTCAATGTGGTATGGAACAACAATCTGTTTAAGAGTGGGATACTATCACCAAGGGTGAATCTTAGTCGAGTTTGGACATTCATTGGCAGGTGAATTTTTTTTTTCACAAGTGGCTCCCACCCTCGACCTCTTCATATAAGGTTTGAACCTGTTTCATATGAGGTTTGAACCTGTGAAACCTCATATGAGGAGTTTGAACCTGTGATCTGATGAAGATTAAATCCCACGCAAACCAATTAAATTAGACTTCTATACCAACATATCAAAATGTTGCTCTGCTAGAATGGTATCTCAGGATGATATGGAGTTTATATTTTATTCAGTCAATAAATGATTGGCTACTAAACATGCTCTAGTTTCTCCACTCAGTTAAAAGTGAGAGTTCAATTATATCGTTATGGATAATTTTGGTGGTATCAAGGCATCAAGTCATAGATTTTGCATTTTAGAAGATCTCAAATTTTGCCACGGAAATTAATAGGAAACAAAAATCTTGTATTCTGGAGTTTGGTAGGATCGGTAATTTTCTCACAAAAAAAAAAATGTTTAGTCATGAGAAAAATGTAATCTTAATCTTTTTTTTTTCCGAAGAAATAACTTTATGAAGCATGCCTTCCATCCTCCTCATAAATTCATAATGGATTACGAACCAATTGCCAGCCATGGATACAATTGGTAACCTCAAAAAAAATATGACGGTAAACAATCCTGAGATCTTTGTGGACTATGTAATCTTAAGAGTTGTATAACAGTAAAATATATGCAGAAACAAATTGTAGCAACTAGCATTCCACACCAATTTCTCTGTTTAGAAACAAAAACAAGAAAAAAAAAATACATTGTAAAGAAAAGAAAGACCAAGTCGCAAATAGGGGGATTAATTTTTTTTTTTAAAGGTATTGCGCCCAGACCAAGCATTAACACACCAAGGAGAGAACCCACCCAAGAAACATTGAGACATGCAACACTAACAGCCACATGCTCTAGCCAACCAAGCTACTCCAACCACACAACATAGCAAGCTCAACGTCAAGCACCCAGATAAGAGCACCAGATCCCAGCGCCCAAAACTGAATGCAGTCATAGACTGTAAATACAAATAATATATATAAAAAAAAAATCAATAAAAATGAACAAAAAAAATACATGGGTTAGCAATCACAATACACAACACATAAATCCAAGCACCAAATCCTCTCGAGTGCTCCACCCAACCAGTTAAACATCCAGAAAATGTAGCGCCCAAGCTCAAAGCCAGATGGAGTAGGAGCCCACGGGGTCAACACACATACCAAGCGCTGAGCCACGAGGAGGACCCTACGAGGGCGTTAATCATTGAACTACGTGTGCGTGCACTGCAAAATTTTAACCATAAATGAAAAAAAAAGGAAACAAAAAAAAAACTTACAAGCTAACACCCAAACGCCAAATGCCAGGGATCCTGAATTATATCTCCCTACTGGCTAGAGGGGAGAGGCATTGATTATTTGAACTACAAGGAACCTACGACCATCCATCCAGATCATCTCCCCTAATACAGAAAAATTCTCTGTCATCACTCATGATCTTGGCATCAATCGTTTTCTGCCTTGAGTAGCCAACATAGGAAAAACTAAATTTGTGTCATTCAGTAAACGATTTCGCGCCGTCCGACCACACCTCCTCTATGGTTCCATAGTTGGTGAGGAGCTCCCGCAGCTGGACGAGGCATGGCCATTTCACCCCTTTGCCATTTCATCTTGTTGAGAAAGAATGGGAGGCAAAGAAAGAGATGGACGACATGTAGACAAGAAATATCAATGAAAAATAAGCTTGTGATAATGATAATGAAAAAGGACTTCCGAAGAAGCAGAGAAACAAGCAGTTGTAGAAGAAAAAAAAAAAAGGGTCAAGGGAGAAGCCTGCGGCCATTACCATAACTCTACCACCGTTGCAGAGCAGGAGAGGCCTAGGGTGCATTCGCATAATGAGATAGGAGACAGGTTGATTAGGGTAAGGGGACATAGACCCGAGGAAGAGTGCGTTTAAGGTTAGGGCACGTGGGCCTGATGCGAGGACCCACGATGTCCATTTCAATTTAAATTTATTTATTTATTTAGTTTTAATTTTTGTAATAAATTTTATTTTAATTGTTTTTTTTAATATACATAATAAATTAATATTAATTAATTATATAATTTTTACAAAGTTTTTTCATTTCTTTTATTGGAAAATAACTAATAATTAACCCTGGTAATTAATATTAGTTTATATATGTGTTATTAAAGATTAAAGTTTAAACCTTAGTTTTTAAAGATTTGAATTTGGGTTTTTAAGGTTTTAAAAATAATTAATTAATTCAATCAACTAATTTAATTAGGTTTTTTAATTAATTTTCTTTAATTTAGAGTAAAAATAATTTTAAGTTAATTAAATAATCTAAAAATAAATAAAATTAATAAAATTAACTGTTTTAAAGTTAATCTACATTAAAGTTAATTAAAATGTTAGAGGGTCCATGGGTTTTGAACCCAAGACCAACCACCAAGCCCAAGCCTTAAGAAATGACCAAACGCCAACGTGCCACACATATCACCTTTACAAATAAATTCACATATAAATAGTTTAATTATCAATAGTAGAAAGTACTATCCTGAAGAATAATCTTCGATTATCGAAGCACCAAGCTCACAAGACCATACACACAACTCATCGAGCCAAGCGCCAAGTCCCTCCACTCCATTCCACCATTCAAAGTCAAACACTAAGATTCAATGCATCACCTCAGCCTCACTACATCATACGACCACAAGTTATGAAGCAATACATAACCACAACGCACAAGCACTAAGTTCCAATGTCGAAAGCCACTCTACAATCCTTAAAGACTCGCACTTGTAGCCACCAAGACATGCAATTCAATGTATATGTACAATGCACCAAGGAAATCTCAGGAGTCAAGCATAAGAGGATATTTAGTTGTAAGTGAAAAGTTTAAAGGACTTAGACTAGGACAAGCAGGAAGGAGGCAACATACACACTAGAAAAGTAAGCTAGAGGAATTGGCGAGTATGGCACAAGGCTAGCACATCTACTGGGAAAGGGAGTCAATAGTTTTCTTAGGAGAAGAAATTAAGCTTAGATGCTTAATCCTAACCCAACCAATTCCCTAAAGAGAGTAATGTTTGTTTATAGACAAGTAATGAAAAACTTATGCCTAACCCTGTTTCTAGTTTAAGTAGCACCAATTTGAAACGTCCTTGAACTCACCCTGACAACTTTGGTTGATGCAGGTTAAATCATACAGGATGGTTAGGACTCGAGGGAGTCGAGGTAGAGGAGCATCGTCACAGGCACCGTCGACACTGCCAGCACTGTCGCCACCATCACTCGAACTAGCTCTCATACTGCGCTCATTGGAGGCCATTAATGAGACTTTAAAGGGATGACAACCAACAGGGACCAAAGTGGAACCCCCACCATCTGGAACAGGGAATCTAGAAGCATCAAGGGATTCAAGGGGAGGACCTCCACTTGAAGACATCACTCAAGAATTGTAGAAGATCAAACTTCTGGAGTTTGTCGAGGGTTGCACTGGTGAATGCCAGGAAGCATGGTTGGAAGGCATGACAAGGTGTTTTGCCTTAAGGGACTATGCGTCCAAATCAAAGGAAAAGATAACAATTTTTCAGTTAAGGGACAACGCCTTGAACTGGTGGGGCAACCTATAAAGAAAACTGCATCTTACCCCAGACACAATATCTTGGGAAAGTTTTGAGGAGAGGTTCCGAAGGAAATATCTGCTAGCTTATTATGAGGAACAACAGGTAGGGGCATTTCATGCCTTAGTACAAGGAAACAAAACTATAGAAGAATATGAGAGCATATTTATGGAATTGCTCAAATATGTTTCCTATATGGATAATGACCAATGATAGGCAGAGCGCTTCGTCTATGGATTGAACCCTAAGATAAGAGCTATGGTGCGGATGTTGAAACCGTCTTCGTTAGCAGAAGTTGTGGAAAATGCACGTTATACAGAGGAACACATGAACTTAACCGGGGGTACAATATCGACCTTTTTGCATCATCCTCGATTTCTGGGGAAGACCCCTAGGACATTTCCCAGGGGAGGGGGCTCAAGGCCACCTCCATATGGTAACAGAGTTGCACCAAGGACAATAACCACAGGGATTTCAATGGCAATGAGTGCAGCATCTTGTTCATCACCAACAACGTAGACAAGTCCACGACCATCTTAGGGAACAACTAGTCGAGGCAGGGGTTCCAGGGGAAGGAACTCATTTTAGAGATAGTCACATAACAATGTGCAGTTTTAATCTCTTGTTACCTATTGGGGGTGCGAAGGACCCCATTACCAACATGACTTCCCAGAGTTACAATCAGGGTTCGTGCATAGAGAAGGAAAGGCATCGATGGGAAGAGAAAGTAGCAGCCACCAGATTTATGCAGCAGTTAACAATTGCCAGGTTGAACATCAATCCATGGTGGTGGATTCGTCAGGTACGCTAAATCATATCAATGTTAAGATTTTATTTGATTATGGTGCAACAGATAGTTTCATTTCACCTTCTGCATGAGAAAAGAGTGGGTTGGCAGCCTACGAGCACAATGACTTTAAACAAGTTGAGATGGCTTCGGGGTAAAAATAAGTGGTAGGACCTAGTGTTGATAATTGTATAATATACCTGGGAGTGTGTACTACCAGGTTGAAGGTATAAGTCACTACTCTTGGGGAGTATGACCTAATCATTGGAATGGATTAGTTAGCAGCTCACCGATCTTTGGTAGATTGTTTCGCAAAGAGGGTGCTTTGTGTCGACGATGAGGGAAGACCAGTAGAGATCCAGGGTGTGTGAAGAAAGGTGTCATTAAGCTTTATCTCAACTATTAAAGTTAAGCGATGCTTGAGGCAAGGGTCTCGGCTATATGTAGTGGAAGAAGTGAACAAAAGGTAGGGACCCTCATTGGATCAGTACTCGGTATTGTCAGAATTTAAGGATGTTTTTCTAAATGAGTTACCAGGGTTACCTCCTGAGAGGGAGCTTGATTTTACTATTGAGATAAAACCTGGTGTAGAACCAATTTCCAAGACTTTGTATCAGATGACAGTGCCGGAACTTTGTGAATTACAAATGCAGTTGAAAGAGTTACTGCACTTAGGGATAATAAGGCCCAGTGTCTCATCTTGTGGTGCACAAGTAATTTTTGTAAAGAAGAAGGATGGATCCCTATGACTATGTATAGACTACAGGGACCTTAACCATGCTACAGTGAAAAATAGGTACCCGATGCCACGATAAGATGGCCTCTTTGATCAGATAAAAGGAGAAACAGTATTCTCAAAGATTGGTTTGCGATCAAGGTATCATCAGTTAAGGATTAAGGAAGGCGACATCCCAAGAACCGCCTTTCGAACTTGGTTTGGACATTATGAGTTTGTCATCATACCTTTCAGATTGACCAATGTGCCAACAGTATTCATGAGCCTCATGAATCACGTATTCTGGAAGTACTTAGACCGTTTTGTACAAGTCTTTCTAGATGACATCCTCATCTATTCCAAGAACGAAAGAGAACATGAGGAACACTTACGAGTAGTGTTGTCCTGCCTTAGGGAGAACAAATTGTATGGAAAGTCGTCAAAGTGTTCCTTCTTCCAGAAAGAAATTCATTATTTAGGTCATATCATTTCCGGCGAAGGAATCTCTGTGGACCTAGAAAAGGTAAAGGCCATTATGGAGTGGCCATTGCCAAAAAATGCCCATGTGTTGAGAAGCTTCATGGGGCTAGTAGGTTGTTATTGGATATTTGTGGAAGGATTCTCCAAAATAGCGAAACCCATCACCACTTTGCAGCACAAGGGTGTCAGGTATGAATGGATAGAAGAATATGATAGTGTATTCATCGAGCTTAAGAGGTTACTAACTAGTGTGTCAATTCTATGAGTGTCGGATATGGAAAAGGACTTCACAGTTTGCACAAATGCCTCGAAGAAAGGGTTGGGGGTCATGCTAATATAGGATGGAGGAGTGATAGCTTATGCATCAAGAAAGTTTAAGAAACATGAAGAGCTATACATGACTCATGATTTAGAGTTGCCAGTTGTAATGCTAGCTCTGAAACTTTAGAGGCACTATCTTGTAGGGAAAAACTTTGAGCTCAAAATGGACAATCAAAGTTTAAAACATCTCTTCACTCAAAGAGATCTGAATGCCAGAAAAAGGTGATGGAGTGAGTTTATGAGTGAGTACGATTTTGGTATTTCGTACATCAAGGGGAAGGAAAATGTGTTCGTGGATGCCTTGAGCAAGAGACCACGTGTCTTCTCCTTGATACCCTTAAAATTCAATCTGAGGGAACATGTGTTGACGCAAATCCAAGGAGACAGTTGGTATTTAGAGGTTACTTCAAACCTCCAAAGCGGGAGGTAGTTACATCCAAAGTATGAAGGATATAGTTTGGAAGCAGACGGACTAATGAGATATTGAGGAAGGATGTACATCCCTGAAGATGGGGATATTCGAAGCATCATACTTAAGGAAACCCATAGAGCACTTTATTGTGTGCATCCAGGTGTGAAGAAAATGTATGTAGACATGAGGAAGCTCTTCTTCTGGGTAGGCATGAAGCGCGATATAGTCCATTTCGTCACCAAATTCCTAGAGTGTCAACAAGTGAAAGCCAATCACCATCACCCGGTAGGCCACCTACAACCACATGATGTTCCTATGTCCAAGTGGAAAGTCATTTCTATGGATTTTGTTGTGGGGTTGTTGCTCACATCTCATAGACATAATGCCATCCTTTTGATAGTGGATAAGTTAACCAAGAGTGTTCATTTTATTCCGGTTAGAGACACTTACAATGTCATTGATGTGGCACGTGTGTTTGTAAGCGAAGTTATCCGTTTGCATAGGATATCTAAGAAGATCATTTCAGATAAGGACTCCAGATTCACTTCTAGGTTTTGGAAAAGTTTGCAGTCAACATTGGGGACTCAGTTGAACTTAAGCACAACTTATCATCCTGAAATAGATGGGAAAAACAAGAGAGTAAATCAAGTCATGGAAGACATGCTTAGGATGTATGTCATGGATAATAAAACTGTTAAGGTCCTAACCCGCACATAGGTAGATCAATGTATTCAGATGTAATAAAGGTCAATATTAATAAGACCTTTGAATAAAATAGAATAAAGCGGATGTAAGAAGACCTAATTGAAGATTCCGCTTCTAGAAGGATATTCCTCTAGATGCTTCTCTTAATAGACATATTTAGTATAAATAAGGGGCGAGGGTATGTGAACCCTAGATTGGAGATTATTGTAACAGAGCACTGCTCGACTGGAGGTTTCCCCCTTGAAGAGGCCTGTGAACATTGCTATCTGAATCAAAGTGTTGTTTCTGTTGCTATTTCGTATATCATTTCTGTGTATTGTGAAGATTATGTTGGATATTTTACTGTTATTCTTTCATTTCTAGCATTTCATTTTTGTTCTGCATATTTTATATATCTAGTATCTTGCAAGTGGTATCAGAGCACTTTCCTTGGCAGAAATTATGGGTATTTTTTTTTTCAGGGTAGAGACATATTATGACGTCTTTAAGCTACAGATATCTGTCATTACGCACATAAACCCGTGGTTGAGGGATTCATACACGCAGGAAATACAAGTGGTTCTTAAGCGCACATCTCTTGGCCACCCTTGTAACCCATGTTGGTACCCCTTCGAGTGGTAGTGCATCAGACAACACCTATGTACGGATCGACCTAGATTTCCTGAAGCCCTCTTTAGCTAAACCTATCAGCCTCCGGACTGCTATAGTGTCACCGAGAACAGCACTCAGGAAGATACTCTCTAGTACCTGGGTAGTCGAGTAGTATGGCTAAGGGTACGGTCTATCCTCCTTAGTTAGTGCCCTGAGATATTGGGCCGAGTACTACTGTTGGACCTCGCACGTATATCAGAGAGATATAGCATAGGGAAAACCTTTATCTGTAGAACCCTTGAATACCTAACCCTTGGGGAACATAAACAACAACATAAACAAATTAAACCAGTGAGATCTATTGACGCGCATTTGTGTTGGCGTTGCTAAGTAAATAATATTTGGTTCAAAATTTGGGAATTTCAGCACTACAGCATTCTTCAGACCAAAGTATAACCCCACAGCTGTAAAAAAAAAAAAAAAATGTCTGGAAATTTTTTCACCATTATTTGAGACCTATTCCATTAGACTCATCTCTTTCCCCTTGTCACATTCATCCATATCATTTTTCTACAAAATTTTCTAACCCCGCCCACTCCCTTTCCAGTTCACCCATCATCATGGCCCATACCTGTAGCCAAGAACTAAATTCTCACATCAACACCTTGGAATGTGGTTTCCCTAAGACCCAACAAGAAGTGCAACAAATCAGTGCTACTATTGCCTCCCATTATGCCTCCCATGATGCCTCCATAAATGCCTTCTATAAATGCATCCATCCATGTAGTTGTGCAGTCCGCAATGGCGGAAGTACAAAAATGAACTTGAATCTATCGTTGTAGCACTCTGCACCAAACTCAAAATCCCTCTCAACGACTCTTTAGATGATGCACCTAAAAAGACTGAAGGTGAAACTTCTTCCCATTCCTTTCAACCACATCACTTTCAAAGGGACATACGCCTTCTGCGGGTGGATGTAACCAAATTTGATGGCTCATACCCCACTGGTTGGTTCACACAAATGGAACATTATTTCTCTCTCTACAAAATTATAGATGACTTGGCCAAACTCTGGTATGGTGCTCTCCATCTAGATCAAGAACGCTGGCAATGGTGGCAATGGAGAAAAACTTCCCGTCAAGGATATATTGCTTGGACCCAATTTGTTGCTGAGCTTTATGAACGCTTTGACACTGACACCAACCATTTGGGCCGT
>ML790285.1:62486-137603 GCA_009831015.1 Picea engelmannii | reverse complement strand
AGAGAGAGAGAGATACATATACACATACATATATGTATGATATTATTCTTATCATACATAGATATTATAACAAGTCCGATTTTGATAGGAATATGGTTAGATATTTGAGTGTTATGGCTCTGAATAATTCCTTAGAGTACTATGCATATGCATATACACTTTTAATTCTTATGTACCTTTCAACATTTTCTTTAGCAATTTATGTAATAAATGATATCTTCAATTGATTTCTTATACATATGTAAACACGGGATTTGTACTGTGAGAAGTAGAATCGGACTGGTATTGTTTATACTAGATGCATTCCTAGTGTGTTTACATAATTCTGATTCATAGTTAAGATACACAAATAGTTTATTCGACGCAAAAAATTAAATTCATAAGTATTTATCCTACAATTGTTTCCATCCATTTGTAATTTAATACACATAAATAAATCATACATAATTAAAATAGATATACTCTTTCAGTCATTAAATGAAAATGAATTTTGTTTATAAATTTAATCAACATAAATAATTCACTCAGAACTGTCTAGATATATTCTATCAGCCATTTAAATCAAGAAACATATAATCAGAAAAAGAGTATATGGACATATCTGAGAAGGTTTGCTAGACAACAAATGGAATAGCCATGTTCCTACCAACATTAGAATGGAACAACCAATTCTACTTGCTCCGCTCACCCCCTAGCCTGACCATGAATCCATGAGGGAAAACTCCATAAATCCTCCTTAGCTGTAGTACTTTTTCAGTTCTTAGGAAAATTCTCCTTCCTTACACTTAGAAAAAGTAGTGTTCATAATGACGAGTGATTATTATTTTCCCTAGCATACTTGGCAACATCCTACCTCCTGCCATATGTTATATATCCAACAACAATTGTTCCTAGGTCTTTTCCCCTTGGGAATTTTAACATATTTCCAAATCCTTGATTTTCAGGGGCTGTCAATGGCCAAATTCTTGATTTTCCAAGTGTAACATTCATCCCTGAGGTAGTTCCAACATTTTCCCCAGTCATGGAGTCATGATCGGTTGATTTTAACATGGTTGTTCCATTTGTCCATCAACAATAAATATAAAAATATGTGTTTATTACAAGTGTCATACTCAAAGAGTTAGTTGTGTCAAATCGGATATTTTCCCAACATTCATAATCATCATTTACAATTAACTAAATCCAAAATTCATAATTTCTCTAAATGGAAATAATTTTCCAATTTCGAATTTACCAAAAATGAAAATAAATCCCTAAGTATTTTTAGACTTAAAAATAATTTATTTTTGGGGATGTTACACACAGTACCAACTGTATTAAGGCTGAAGAAGGATGGAGGGTGGATAATGTGTACAGACTTGAGGGCCATAAATAATATCACCATCCGATACAGATTTCCATTGCCAAGAATGGAAGACTTGATGAATTGGTTGAGTGGAGCCAACTATTTTTCAAAAATAGATTTGAAAAGTGGATATCACCAAATCATAATCAGGGAAGGTGATGAGTGGAAAACAACATTCAAGATGAATGAGGCGTTATATGAATGGATTTTTATGTCATTTTTCTTAAGAAATGCCCTGAGCACTTTTATGAGGCTGATGAATGAGGTGTTAAAGGATTTCATTGGTAATTTTGTGATCGTATATCTAGATGATATATTGGTGTTTAGTAAGACTAGGGAGGAACACTTGACACATTTAACATTGGTAATTGGGAGGCTGTACCAAGAGAAGTTGTTGATTAATCTAAAGAAGTACTCTTTCATGAAGGGGGATCTCATATATTTGGTTTTTGTTATCTCTTCAAATGAGTTGAAGATGGATCATGAAAAGGTGAGAGAGATCAAATAATGTCCTTCACCAAATAATATCTTTGAGGTGAGAAGCTTCCATGGATTAGCAAGTTTTTACCGAAAGTTCATGAGACATTTTAGTGGGATTAGTGCACAGATGATGGATACAGTAAATAAAAGACACAAGTATTTCAAATGGACAAAAGAGACTAAGAGGCAATTCAACATATTGAAGGAGAATATAATTGAACAACCAATTCTGGTTTTTCCGAATTTCAGAAAGACATTTCAGGTGAGATGTGATGCAAGTGGAGTTGCGATTGGAGTGGTCTTATGCTAAGACAACAAACCTATTGCATACTTCACAGAGAAGTTGAATGAACCCAAAATGAAATACTCCACATATGAAAAAGAGTTATATGCCATAATTCAATCATTGAATAAGTGGAGGCATTATCTCGTACCAAAGGATTTTGTTTTGTATAGAAATAATCACGCTTTGAAATTCATAACTAGACAGGAGATGTTAAACCAACAACATGCCAAATGGGTAGAGTTTATGAAAAATTTCACTATTGTCATTAAACATATTTCTGGGAATGATAAAAAGGTTGTTGATGCATTGAGTAGGAGTATTTTGATTCTGCAAGAATTTCAATTCAAGACCTTGGGGTTTGACCACCTTAAGGAAATGTATCACATTGATCCAAATTTTGGAGAAGCGTATGAAGCATGTGTGAATCCTGTGCTCAGTGACCGAAGCCAATGGGCTGAATATCTTATTTAGGATGGGTTTTTGTTCAAAGGATTCTAGTTATGCATACCGAGATGCTCTATGAGGGGGAATTTTTTTAAGGAACAACATAGTGGAGGTCTAGCGGGTCACTTCGGCCATGACAAAACATTTTCTCAATTGAATGGTTCATATTATTTGCCAGGAATGAGAGCGTAGGTGAATAAATTTGTGAACAATTGTAAAATTTTCCAGTATGCCAGGGGGAATACATAGAACACTGGATTGTATCAACCATTGGATATTCCAGAGAGACCTTGGGATGCAATAAGCATGGATTTTGTATTCATATTGTTGAGGACATAAAGAGGAAGTGATTCCATATTTATGGTGGTGGAAATATTTTCGAAGATGGCACACTTTATCCCATGCCATAAGATCGGTGATGCAACACACATTGCAAACTTGTTTTTCAAAGAGATTGTGAGACTTCATGGATTGCCCAGTAGTATAGTTTTAGACAGTGATACCAAATTTGTTGGTCATTTCTGGAGAACATTGTGGAAAATGTTGGGGACAGAGCTATCTTTTAGTTCTGCATATCATCCACAGACAGATGGACAAACCAAAGTGGTAAATAGAAGCTTGGGAGATTTGTTAAGGAGTTTGGTCACTAAACACCATAGTCAGTGGCATCAGATTCTAGCACAAGAGGAGTTCATGTATAATGACTCAATGAATAGAAGAACTGAGAAGATTCCATTTCAAATAGTCTATAGAATAAATCCTAGAGGAGTTTCAGAGTTAAGGGATCTGAAGCAGGGTGAATTTAGAAGCATGGGAGCCAAAGATTTTGTTGCAGAAATGCAAGAACTTCACAATCACATGAAGGGGAAGTTGAAGAAAAGAAACAATGAGTACAAGCACAGAGCAGATCAACACAGGAGGAAGATTGAATTTGAGGTCAGAGATCAATTTCTAGTACACCTTAGGAAATAGATATTCCCGAGAGGAACATATAACAAATTGAAATTGAAGAAAATTGGATCGTGTAAAATCCTAAGGAAATTTGGTGAAAATGATTATTAATTGGATCTTCCAGAAGATGTGGGTATATCACCCATATTCAACATTGCAGACCTGTATATTTACAGGGGGGATGGAGCTAAGAGATCTAAAGATGGAGGAAATATTCATTGGGAGAAAAAAATGCCTATAGCAGAGAGGCTGCAGATGAAAAAGATTATGGACCAATGTGTTGGTAAGAAGACCAGAAGGAAGACATATTTTGAATACTTGGTAAAGTGGAAATGATGACCAACATAAGATGTCATTTGGGTTAATGAAGCAGAGATCTAGAAGCATGGAATATTTGTGTAGGAGCTCATGGACATGAGTCCATGAGCTTTTCAGCCAAGGGAGTATGATGCAGGAGCATCGCCAGCAAAGCATAAGCATGGAAGATAGTTGGGTGCACTAGCACACACTTTGAAACATTTTGAATTTCAAAGATCAATGTAGTAAATGAAATACCTCACAAAATCTTTGATTTATGAACATATTTAATGATCAGAGGTTGATCTGTCACGTAAGATCAAGGATGAATGTATTTTTATTTAAATGAATCAGATCGTAGTACAGATTTGAAGTTGCGCTCTTATCTGTCTGACTCAATATTTATTGTAATAAGTGTTAAGTAGTTGATATAATTTAATTTCCATTAAGATAGCATATAATAGTTGGAGGTAAAGGCTTGAAGAGAACCTTTTTGTAAAAAACATCTTTGTAATATTTCCCAGTAGCAGTGGGTTGACAATAGTTGTTGATTTTATTGTTGCTGTGAATAGAGAAGAACCCAATAACATTTGAATATATCATGTATAGGTCAAGGAGTGATGAAGAACAACGTATGTATGTATGTAAGTTTCAATTGGATGAATATAACAAAGAAACATTGTCTAAAATTTGTGTGGTTTTGTATCTATTTGAACGAATGGTAGAGTTCTGTCATTTTTCAATTCCCCGTTATTTATGTTCTTGAATCTATGGATGCATTTTCTTTTTTGAATGTATGATTCATCTTGAGGAGTGGAAAAGTTTCAATTGTTTCTCTTCATTGAGAAAGTGCAAGGTGTGCATAGTTTCCATAAGGAGTGCATGATCGAGTCTATTTCGACTTGAAAGATCAGAAGATATAGAAACTCTTATATATATGCAAGGAGTGCATGACAGATTTCTTAGACTCAAAATCTCGGAAGAGATAGCATGATTTCAGTCATGAGAGATAGAAGCAGTTGGGAGAAGGATTGCAAGGAGTGTGAAATCATCCACATAAGTTTGAGTGTGGAGAGAAGTTTGTTGCAAGGTGTGCACAGATCAGGATTTCGACTAAGTATCGAAAATATTGTTCAGAGGAACAAAGGAGGATCAGATAAGTTAAGCTCAGGAGGGAGAGTGGCAGAAATATTCAAGGAAAGGGGTCCTTGAAATCCTTGTCAAAGCCAGTGGGCAAGATTCGTTTCAGAGGAAGCAAACGACACAAGACTGTTACATATGAGAAAGCGAGGAGGAAGACAACCGTGAAGTATTTCGGTAGTTCTAATTTTCGATAATTTCAAAGACTTGACGAAGGTAGGTCATGAGGTCCAAAGTCGCGATCCAATCTTGATCATTCATTGCGGCATGATATGTGACAATGGATCCAGGAGCTCGGGATTTGGAATATCGGAAGTTGCAGATGAGAAACTTAAACTTCGCAAGGTCATGAAGTTTGAACCATTGTGGGGCAGACGAATCTGAAGAGATGCGTGGCGTGAGTTCGGAGACTCAGAGATGAGTTCTTAGAGGAGGAGTGAAGAAAGGATTTGAAGCATCCCCAAATTTAGAACCAAGAAGAGTAACGCTCATGGCCACAATAGTGGTCATTTGCAGGAGAGACCTGTGTGTGAGTGTGGGTTAAGCATTTTCGGTGCCTGCAGGGGCCCAAGGAGTCCTTCTGACTCAATACATTAACAATCCAAGACCATGATGTCACACCACATCTCTGCGTATCTAAACATGCAACAATATATATATATATATATATCTTGTATTCATTTCCAGAATTCTGTTTGGCATTTAAACCAGTCAAATATTCCTTAAGTTGAATACCCATACGTATATATTTACATACCTAGTAAAGGTTATAATTAACACAACAATAATTCTATTTTATATATCTTGAATGCATATCCTATGTATATATAAATTTACACAACTTAACTTCATTAACAACTAAAATTCACCATAGCTTTCTTAACTTTACTCAATGAATAAAATCAAACTGTAAGTACTTATTCTACAATTCATTTAATTCTGCTAGCTATTAATCAACAAAACAATTCAACACCAAAATAAGTAGGTGTACATATCTGAACAAAGTGTTGGGACAAAAAATGGAAAAACCAAGTTCCACCCAACCATAAAACATAAAAACCAAACTACTTCCTTCGTTCACCCCCTAGCCTAACCATGAGTCTATAAGGGAGAATTCCAATGATCCTCTTTCACTACAATCCTCTTTCAGATTAGAAATCCCCTTGCCTCACACTTCAAACAATGTTCATAAAAGAAAGTGATATCCTTTCTCCAACATACTGAGCAACGTCCTTCCTCCTCCCATATGTTGTATATCAGAAGGCATCTTGTGCCTAGGTCTTTTCCCCCCTTTGGAAATTTTCACAGATTTAAAAATACATGATTTTAAGGGGATGCTAGTGGACAAATTTCTCATTTTCCACTTGTAAAATTCATCCCTGAGGTAGTTCAAGTCTATTCCCCACTCATGGATTCATGGTTAGTTGATTTCAACCTAGATGTTCCATTTGTCCTTCAGCAATTAATATTAAAAGTATTTGTCATTTACATGTTTCATAGTCAAAGAGTTGGTTGGGAAAATCAAATCTTTTCCCAACAGTCACAATAATTAATTACAAATAATCAAATTCCAAATTTAGAATTGCGATAAATGGAAATAATTTTTCAAATACAAATTTTCCAAAAAGGGAATTAAAATTCCTAAGTGCATACAAAATTTAATAATTAATTACTTTTGTGGATATTACATCCTCTCCCCCTTCATTACAACACTATCCTCAGTGTTCATTCCTTTCTCGGAATAGTTATGGATAAGATTTCTACAAATCTTCCTCCAATTCCCAAGTGGCCTCCTCAGGACTAAAGTTCTTCCATTGCACCTTTACCTGGGTGATGGGTCTGTTCCGTAGTACTGTTTCTTTCCTGTCCAGAATGTGCAGAGGTTCCGATTGAAACTCTCCTTCTGGTTCCACCTGCACCATGTTCCAATCAATAATGTGAGTAAGATCATGAACATACTATTTTAACAAAGAAACATGAAATACATTATGAGATTTTAAACTTGCAAGAAGTGAAAGTTCATATGTCACGGGTCCAATTCGAGCCAAGATCTCAAAGGGGCCACAAAACCTGGGTGCCCTTTTTGAACATTTTCCTAGCTTTAATGAGCTTCTTCTTTCTTTGACTTTTAAATACATGTGGTCTCCAACTTGAAATTCTTGGTGTCTTCTTTTTCAAATCTGGGTAGCTTTTCTTTCTTTCTTATGGTTCCTTTAACTTTTGTTGTACTTTTCTTACCGTTTTCTCCATTTCCTGGATCATTTATGGTCCCATCATGAGTCTTTCAATTGGGTTATCCTAGCTAATCAGATTTGTACACTTTATGGCATACAGTACTTTGAAGGGGCTCATCTTAGCCGATCTCTGATAACTGTTATTGTACACAAATTCCACTAATTGTAGGTATTCCTCCCACTTAGTTGGTTTTGTCCTTATGTACATTTGTAACATATCTTCCACAATCTGGTTCGTTTGTTTAGTTTGCCCATCCTTTTGTGGATGGTAGCTTGTGCTGAAATTCAAGTTAGTATTTAACCCTGCAAACAATTCTTTCCAAAACGTTGATGTAAATTTGACATCTCTATCCGAAATCACCCTTTTAGGAATACCATGCAGTCTAAAAATTTCCTTCATAAATATTTCAGCAATGTTAATATCTTTATAAGTAGATTTTATAGGAATAAAACCTGCATACTTGCTAATTTTATCAATTACTACCATAATTGAATCATTCTGTTTTTTAGTTTTAGGCAAACCTTTGATAAAATCTAGTTATAGGTAGAGGTTGTAATAGGTTGGTCAGGTGTTTGTGTTCATCCTTCACGTGTTGACAATCTAGGCACTTAGATAAGTATTATGATGTATCACCTTTCATGTTAAGCCAATAAAACAACTTCCTCAATGTTGTTACCATTTTATGATATCCTAGATGACCAAAATATGGATTCTTGTGTACTTCATCCAAAATTATTATCTTTAATTCAGCAGAATATGGTATGTACAACCTGTTTTTAAATCTTAATAGTCCATTTCTCTCCAAACTTAGATCTATTCTATTCAAATTTTCTACATTACTTTGTAAATATTCCACTATTTTTATGTATTTTTTGTCATTACCACTTGTATCTTTTATCCTTTGTTCAATGTCACTTTCTTCCCTTTTAATACTTATTTCAAACAACCCATGAATTATTTTACTTAAGGAATCTGCCACTTTGTTTTCCTTACCCTTCGTGTGTCTTACTTCGAAATTGAATTTTCTCAAGAAGGCCAGCCATGTTTATTTCCATGTGTTAAGATCTGGTTGACTAAATAAGAATTTCAAACCACTGTTATCATTTAGCAAAAAATATTTTCTACCCATTATATAGTGTCACCACATTTTTAACGCATGGATTACAGTTGCTCATTCCAAGTTGTGTGTGACATAGTTCCGTTCATGCTCTTTTAGTTTTTGTGACTCATAGAAAATAATGTTCCCTTATTGAGTTGGGACACCTCCCAAGCCCTCTTTTCTCACATCCACACAGACTATAAAGTCTTTATCAGAGTATTCTAACCTTAAAATAGGTGCAGTTGTTAACAATTCTTTTAACATATTAAAATTGTCTTGACATTTCTGCGACCAAATAAACTTGGTCCCCTTTTTCTTTAGGGATGTAATTGGGTATGCAATCTTAGAGAATCCCTCTATAAATCAATCTTAGAGAATCCCTCTATAAATCTGTGGTAGTAACTGGTAATTCCCATGAATGACCAGATGTCTTCCACATCCTTAGGGATAGGCCATTCTATGATGGCTCTTATCTTCTCTGGGTTGACTGCAATACCTTCTTCAGATATTACATGTCCTAGGTACTGTATTATTTTTTTATAGAAGTCACATTTGTGAAATATTGCATATAACTTTTGTTTTCTTAATGTCTACAATACTATCCTTATATGGTCTTTGTGTTCTTCTTCCATTTTTTAATACACTAGAATGTCGTCAATAAATACCAGAACAAACTTATCCAGATACTGACTAAATATTCTATTCATTAAACACATAAATGTTGATGGTGCGTTAGTGAGACCAAACGTTATAACAAAAAATTAACAATGTCCATATCTCATTCTATATGATGTTTTACTTATGACTTCATCCTTTATTCTGACCTGGTGATAACCAGATCTTAAATCCAACTTAGAAAAAATATTTTCCCCTCCCACTCGGTCAAAAAGATCATTGATTCTTGGTAGGGGATATTTGTTCTTAACAGTCATTTTGTTTAACTTTCTATAATCAATGCATAATCTTAAATTTCTATCTTTCTTTTTAACAAAAGGGACTGGTGCTCCCCATGGTGAGATGGTTGGTCTGATGTATTCCTTGTCCAATAGTTCTTGTAGTTGAATTTTCAATTCTGACAATTCGGGTAAACTCATCATGTAGGGTGCCTTAGATATCGAAGTTGATCCCGGAAACATATCGTTGAGAAATCTATCTCTGTTCTTGGAGGTAGCTCAGGTATTTCATCTACAAACAAATCTTGAAATTCATGTAAGATGGTAAAATCTTCTAGTCTAGTTTTATTTACTTGTTCCAATAGATTTTTCACTTGAATAGCATAAATATGACAACCTTTATTCATTCACTTCTTAAACTGCATTGTTGAAATATGCCTAACTGAGACTAGTTTTTTGACGCCTTGTATGGTCCTAACTTTATTGTTTTCGTCTTTGTAAGTAAATGATTTTTCATAATAATCCAAAATTGATTTATTCTTTTGTAACCAGTCCATTCCAATAATTATACAATACGACCCCAATGGTAATATATTTAGTTTTAACTTTTTATTTTGGCCATCTAAACTGAATTCACAATCAGAAATGAAATTTGTTACTTTTGTTTTTGTTCTGGTTTCTAGTTGTACTAGCCAAGATTTAGTATTCTTTACCTTAAGCTTTTTTGAATCAAATACACTAGGAGAAACATAAATCAAAGTATCTCTCAGATGAATTAAAACATAAATGCGATTATTATTAACTTTACCTTCAACTTCCACTATAGTGAATTGGTGATCAGCTTGTCAGCCATGCACAACTGCATTGATTATGTTTATGCTTTTTCCCACATCTCCTACTATAGAGGCCTCTTGTAGGTTGTGAATTGTGGTCCTTTTTCTAGAAGTTAAACGTGGATAGTTCCTCCTTAAGTGAGATTCTCCACACTCTCATCATTGCAATGTTTCCCTGGGGTTGTCCCCAAACTTCTTGGTTCTCAGATTAATTGGTCTACCACCCCCTTGGGTGTTCTATTTATTGGAGTGAAAATATTTCCTTGGAAAATTCTTTGTTACATTCCAAAAAGGGGCTACTTGATATCATTTCTTCTGTTGGTTCATTATGTCTTGTTTCTTATCCTTCAAAGATTTGGGAATTTTAGATTATTGTTTGTCCTAAGCATAGCACATTCAGGCCTTCATGAAAACTTTGTTTAAGGTATTGGGGTTGTATAACTCAATTTTGTCCTTATAGGACTATGGTAGGAAACTTAGGAATCATTGGAATTTTACTTTATCCTCCCTGATGTAAGGCAGAAATATTAATAATTCCAGCTATTTTTTTATCAGGTCATCCATGGTCATTTGGCCGAGTCTTAGCTCTTAGAATTATTTGGTATTTCTTTCATAATAAATTTTTGATAAATATTGTTTCTTATATTATTTCTTGAAATCTGATCATTCCATTTGGATTTCCTATAAGCCCTTGGCCAACTTCAGGTCATTCCACCATATACTCATCTTTCCTTTTAGGTTATAAATGGCCATTCTGACCTTCATGTTGCTAGAATAAGTGTAAATCTGGAAATAATTTTTTATATCCAGTAACCATGCTTCAACCTCCTACCCTATCCTGGATTCTCTATCAAAGGTGGAAGGTTTGATTTTTTTAATTTCACCCTCGAGGTGGTCCACGTATTTTATTTTCTTTCCTGTGGCTATTTTATTTTCTGTTGTTGTCGTTCCTTCGGAAGAATTGTTCTTGTTCTCCGCTTCAGGTCCATGATTTTTGAAGGATCTTTTGCTAACCTCTTCTTACCTTTCATTATCTTTTGGGATCTTCTTTGTTACTATACTATGCAAAAATACTTCATTTATTTCCTACTGGTCTTTGTGTGCCTTTTTCAATTTATCATTATCTGCCTTGAAAACTTGCAGTTCCACAATAAGATTCCTTGTTGTCTCTATAACCTAGGTGGCTTAACTTCCATCATTGTTTTTTCCAGTTACTTTAGGAGGTCTTTTATTAGGATTATCCTCAAGTCTGATGTCCTCTTAATTTTTTGCTACCATTATCACAATAGAACAAAATTTTTATGTTTGTAACAGTAAGTGTTTTTGTTAGTTTTTCATTGAACATAATAGCATGTACTAACAAACATTTTTGGCCTTGTTTGAGTTCCAAGTGTTGTAACCTTTGATCTGATACCACATGTAATGTTCCCCAAATTTACCAAATAAAAAAAAAGTTGTTAGGGACATTAAATATCCTTTTCTCTTCGAACAACTTATTTCGAAAGACATAAACTTAATATAAGTAGGTAGTTGTCATAACTATTGACTTTCATAGGGTTTACATTTACAACTTTATTGATACAAATAAATACCATATATAAAATATTATATCTCGAGTTATTCCATGCTGCACAGTAATCACATATACAATGGTTAAGGGATAGCTTCACTATACCCTAGTCTCTTAGTTACTAACATTTCTATTCACTAATATAAGTATAAAGGGTTAGCGTTTACATTAGTAAAACTCCATTAGCATTACGACCATCTCCATGCATAAACATTAAAGTTTACATTATTAAATCCCCACTAGCATTACAACCCTCTCCTTTCATAAACATTAACGTTTATATTATTAAAGCCCCACTAGAATTATACCCATCTCTATTCATAAACATTAATTATAACATATAGGGTATATACGAAATTGAGTTCAAAGCATATATCACATAATTTAATATAAAGGTGGCTCTACATGCTAACTATCTAAGTAATAGACTTTGTGGATAACTGTCTATGATTAAACCCGAACATCTATTACCACAACAACCAAATATGGTTAACGGTTGGCATCGTTAAGAAGACAATAATAAAATTTATTTGTCCTGAGCTTGATAAAATGATCAAACCATATGGTCATAATTTAGTCACACTCTAACTTAGTTATTCTCACTCTCTAAAATAACTTGGAATGAAGTGGAATAAAGGAGTTTCCAGATGTTGTTTAAGACCTATGTCCAACTTATTAATGGTTACCTACAATAGTACCTCCCGAGTGTTGTCTCTCGGCCACTGTCTCTAATACAAAACATGTCACCTCCATCCTGTCACTTGGAAAGGTACAATCTTCATAACTACCACTATTACTCTACTCAGCAAATGGTTGATATGGATATTGCTTCATTCTCCTTTGGTTTTGTGTCTTTTGTGAAAGCACCCTCGTGCTAACCTTGTGACATTCAACTCAGTGAACATGGCCCAAATCTTGTAGTTGGGCTCGGCTTGGGAATGAAGAAAAGAATAGGGGGCATCTACCAGTTGGATGCTACCCCGTGCAAGGTAAGAAAACTCTTAGTTATTTTATTTTGAGCTCTCTGTGATTCTAGAATACGGTAGTGCGCACTAGTCACCATCTATTTCTCCTCGCTCTATTGGTTATGAATTTATCAGGTATGAGTTAGAGTCATAATTATTTATTGAGTTCCCTTCCATGCTTAGTCTTTCCCATTGCTCCATTTTATTTCTTGGTGTCTTCAGTTTCTCATACCGTGTGATTGAATCTCTGAGTAAACTTGATAGAGGTTAAATTCTTGGCTTCAGTCTTTTAGGGTTTAAATATTTGATATAATTCTTGTCTATTTCATTACATGTCTATATGAAATTGTGGATTTCTTGAATTTGTATTCTAAGTAGTAAAATCTAGTTTCCTTCAGTGTAATAGAAATTACAAAAGAGATATCCTCCATCCCTATCTAGATCTTTCTGTTCGCCAGACCATCCTCTGCGGTAATAAAGTGATTTCATTTTGTTCGAAAAGCGTATTCTACTTGTGATGTGGATGTTATGATTTTTGTTCCTTTTGAGTTTTTACAATAGTGGTTTCGTAGGTAAACATAGTTATGCAACTCTCTCCGAATTTGCAAACTATTGATTCTTGATTCTAAGAATATACATTTCGGATCTAACTATGATTTAATTCATTTCATGGATGCACAACGTATCATTAATATTGTTGTTTTATTAAGTGATGAGTCTTACGGGTTCGTAAAGAGGCAATTAGAAAGATTCCTCAAGCCAACGATTCCTATAATAAGTTATGCATCTGAGACTTACTGTGAATTCATTACACCCTCAGATCATATGATGTAAAGTCGTAAACCCTTTCATGTGGGTGCTATAAGATTTCTTTGCTACTAAGTAAATTTTTTGTAATTGGTTCATTACTCTAAGTCTTATTACATTACTCATACTTGCACAGGAATTGTGATATCCATAAGACTCCTCTATGTGTAAATATTCCATAATCTAAACTTAATTAAAGTAATTACTCTAAGCACTTTGTTTCTGTACTTTTGTGTTTGAAACTTATCTATTTTAATTTTTCTTCAGCGTAAAGAAAATAGTAATGTAGTATCCAAAATGGAAATAAATGCCTCTATGCGACATGCATTGTACTGTGTGAACTATTTTGGTTATCAAATGTATTAAATATTTAGCACTCTCCCCTTTTCCTGTTTACATATTGGAGTATTTGGATAATTCCTCGGTTACCAAACTAATGATGGGACCCCTATTTCCTTGCGAGGGTACCCATCAATATTTACTATGTCCACTCCTCCCCTTCGGGATATGGACAGTTCGATCAGTGTCGCTAATGGGAAAAGTACCCATGCCAACCTCAAGCTAAGTATTATCCTGTGTTGACTCTTCAATGTTAAATTTCGTGGATTCTTCCTGAACATTGTTTTATCTTCAATATTTATTTGTGTTGATTTGTTTCATAACATTGTTTACTAATACTTTGATTCCCTCCTGCAGGACTTAATCGTTTTCGAGGAAAATGAAACATGCAATCGCCTCGCTTGAAAGGTACTCGAGTTCCAAATCTTGGCATCTGATTTTACTTCTCAGGTTCTATTTTATTTAGTGGTACAGGTTTCCACCTTAGGGTACTTATGATAACCCTTTGAACTGGGGTTCCATAGATAAATGAGTTAGTTGTATCTTCAATCCCTTAATGGAATAGACAAAAGGGGAAACCATATATTGTATATGAATTTCACAATTTACCATTATGATAACATGTGTTATGTAGAATGTTAAAAAACCTATTTTAAGTGTTGAACAACCTCTGTAACATGTTGTGTGCATTATATCCCACTGATATGTTTCTTATGGATTTGCTTTAATGTAAAAAGGATTGTAATTCTCTCTCTTTTGATATAGATTGATAAATGGAAATTGCTGGAAATCTCATGTGATTCAAGAAGTTGATAAAATCTTTATGTGTATGAGTACATTAGATGTTTAGGAAGCTCTTTGTATCTGAAACATGCAACAATATAAATATATATAAATATAAATATATATATATATATATGTGTGTGTGTGTGTATATATATATATATATATATATATGTGTGTGTTTGTATATATATATGTATATATATATATATGTATATCTATATATATCTATATATATCTATATATATATAGATAGATAGATAGATAGATAGATAGATAGATAGATAGATAGATGGATATCGTGTATTCATTTCCAGAATTTTGTTTGACATTTATAATAGTCCAATATTCCTTAAGTTGAATACCTATACATATATATTTATATACCTCGTAAAGGTTATAATTAACACAAAAATAATTCTATTTTATTTAGCTTGACTTCATATCCTATGTATATATAAATTTACAGAACTCAACTTCATAAATAACTAAAATTCACCATAGCTTTCTTAACTTTACTCAATGAATAAAATCAAACTGTAAGGACATATTCTACAATTCATTTCATTCTACCAAATATTAATCAAAAAAACAATTCAACAAGGAAATAGGTATATGTACATATCTGAACAGAGTGCTGGGACAACAAATGGAACAACCAAGTTCCACCCAACCATAGAACCGGACAACCAAACTACTTTCTTCATTCACCCCCTAGCCTAACAATGAGTCCAAAAGGGCGAATTCCAACGATCCTCTTTCACTACAGTCCTCTTTTAGATAAGAAATCTTGTTGCCTTACACTTCAAACAATGTTCATAACAACAAGTAGTATCCTTTCTCCAACATACTCAACAACGTCCTTGTTGGAAATATAACTGAGAGGGGGGGTGAATCAGTTATAATATAAGCTTAATTTTTTTTTATCTTTTTTTTTATCTTTCTAAATTATTATTTAATGTGTTACTGATAAATTAACATGCATAGATAAACAACATTTGATCCATCACACAGAATACACAGAGGCAGAAATTTCTCATGAGGAAACCCATAAAGGGAGAAAACCTCTTCTTCTTAGGATATTAATCAAGCTCCAACTTTCATGTGCATCATAGTTTTTGAGCTCCAACTCAAATATGAATCTACAACCTCTAATAACAAGCTACAAATTGCAGAGAGCACCAACTCTCAGATTTTTCTAGCACCAACTCCCAAGTTTCTCTAGCACCTACTAGAAGGAAGCACCCACTCCCATAATATATTCTAGCACCCAGTAGAATTTAGAGGACTGCAATCCTCCCTAGCACCACCCTACCACCATAATTGAATATTGAAAATCTTTACTTACTTGGTCTGTCTCTGATACGGTCTATTACAGCTCCATGACTCCTTTGCCTCTTCCATCTTCTATTCTCTATTCAACTTCTATCCTTTGTTCCTTTTCTTGTTGCGCACACCCTCACACCATTCAACTTCTCTTTCTTGGTTTTATAGTTTATGTTGCCTCTACATGCTATACACTGCATCTATGATCTCCACTTCAGGTACTACTCTTCATCTCAACCTACCCACTGAATTCACTCTCAAAGTCACACCAACTATTCTCAGTTCTTCATATCATTCACATGTCGAGTTATCCTTGTGATCATCATAAAAACACTTCATATTCTCTGGTCGTTATTCAAGGTTGTTTTTTTTCTCTGGCAGTTATCCTGAGAATATTTTGTTTCTTTGTCAGTCACAATTCTTTATCTTTTTTGGAAGTTACAGTTAGATGATTTTGGATCATTTTTCTCCTAACCCCCTTCCTTCTAGTGACCATTGGCTGATACCTGAGGTCAATCACTTCGGGACTTCTTGTTTTGGGTCATCTGCCATGAGTCACCCTGACTCTCCCAACTCCCTATCTCTCGAACTCTGGAGTGGAGCTTAGCGATGTGCTAGCTATTCCCTTGATATGACCTTGGGAGATAATTTCATATGACCATGCAATTGCAGGCACGTCCATTGGCGGTTTGAGGGAAACCTGCTTTTCGCCCCACAATTCACTGCGAGCCTCCATGCGTCCTTTCTCCAAAACATAGTTTCCATTGAGGCCCACTCACGGAAAATTAAGTCATGAGCATGTTATGGCCCCACAATGGATCATGACCATTGATATCATGATCTTGATGGTGCTCCTGAATGGACGATTCAGATCTTTCCTCTAAAGTTTGTGGACTGGATCTCACCTTCCTACATCAACGATTGAGATTTACTTCGTGATCCAAGCTCAAGGACTTTCAAATCTCAAACACTATTGTTGTTGACTGGATTAATTCTAGTATGGAATATTTGATGACATATATCCTCTTCAATTGACGACTCTTCCTTCTTTCCTTTGTGCACGTGTGATCCTTAGTCTCAACGATCACGTGATATGTGGCCCTCCAAACAAACAAATGAGATCGATTTCTCCTTTCTGGCTTCGGGATTTTCAATTACCAAACTTCGCTTACTCTCAAAGCATTTCACCTAGATTCCATGATCCAATGGTGCATGTCCCTTTTTGGATAGACGGTCATAATCCCTTTGGGTATTCTGGGTTTAGATATTTCAACTTCCCAACCTTTCAACCTTCCTTTTCTTTTTATCGGATATGATAGTCCACTGATGCATGTCCCTTTCGGATCAATGTTCACGATCCTTTCGGGTATTCGGGGTTTAGAATTCTCAAATCTCAACTGGAAATCCTTCAGTGATATTTCTCCAAAATCTCAGATCAACTAACACGTACTCCCTTTAACGATCAACGATTGAGATTTTTCTTCGACAATTTTCACATTCTCCCCATATACAAAACTTCTGAAGTTGTATATCACGGGCCACCTATCCTCCTCGATGATGGATGACCCCAAATCACTTCGAGACTTCAGAACTTTGGGAAAGTGCTGGTGGTAAAGCTCCTAAATTAAAACTCCCATAGTGATGTCACTTGATGATGTGTCATGATCCTAGTAGCTTCCATGTTTCACTCGTATTTGCGATTTGTACGTACCTGAAATGTGGAGTCAGCTTGGCACCTGTCATCACCTAATTGTGTCACATGTCCTTGCTGACATGGATCCTCATTCACTTCAGGACTTCAGCCTTTGGGACTTTGGGTATTTCGAGTTTTCAAGTCACCAATTCTTTTGAAGTGATAATCCCTGAACAATAGCCTCCTACCATCTTTTAGACCCGAACTAAATGTGGTTCGTCGATCATGTTCTCAGATCGACACCTTGAACTTTCTGCAATGCTGCATTTCTAGCTTATCCTATCCTTCCACTTCAAACTGATCTAATGGTTGTCGTATACTCTAGCTCTTTAGCTCTCCGGACTTCAGGTTTTTCAAGTCACAAATTGAAAAATCCTCGAAGTGTTTTTCTCCAGAGTTGAGGATCGTGTGCCACCTTTCAGTCTTGATGAAGGACGTTCCATGCTTACTTTGGGACTTTGGGATTTTGACAAGTCCACTCTCCTATGCTCATCAAAGTATTAAACTTCATGCATTTATCTCTGGATCCAACAACTATTGATCCTTCACGCTCAAATCCAATGACTACGATATGTTTTACTCTTCTACGCACTCTTCATGTATGGACATTGATCCAACGACCATTGTTTCTCCTCCTAAGCTTACAATTTCATCCGAATTAGAAGGTTTTCTAAGTATTCAAAGGTTTCGACCCCCGAACCTTCTCCTACGAGACTCGTCTTCATTGCTCTTTCTTTCCATCACTATTGTTGTTCTTCCTCGATTTCCAATTTTCCATCGTATTTTTTTCCATTAATGAAAAGTTCACTCTCCTTGTAAACATTACAACAATATCCCCATTTGGCATTGATGGAAACCCTAAAAGGTTTCCCTATTTTTCCTGGACCTCCAACTGTAGCATTCATACCACTCCGTTTCTCCCCCTTTGACATCAATGTCAAAGAAAACATGTTCCCCCTACATTTTTGCAGTACTATACGGAGGTATCAGATATTCAACCAACACATACTCGCCCTGACAGGATGGAATATCTTATGTTGATAATGGGGTCATGCATAACTTCTTGCATAGATACTCAAACTAACCTTTTGCAAGTGGTTTAGTGAAGATGTCAACAATATGATCTTTGGATGGAATATAATGCAAAGAAACAATAGTGTTGGTCAACTGTTCCCTCAAGAATTGATACTTGATGGGTATATGCTTAGTCTTGGAGTAAAATAAAAGATTCTTTGATACATTGATCGCACTAGTATTATCACAATGAATTGGGATCGGTGCAGTATATTTTACCTCCAAGTCTGCAAGTGTTTGAATCATCCATAATACTTGGGTACAACAAGTGGTAGCTGCAATGTACTCATCTTCTGTAGTCGATAAGGAAATGGAACATTTATTCTTGATCCACCACGATACAAGGGAATCTCCTAAGAAGAATTCACCTCCACTCATTCTTTTCCTTTCATCCACGTAGTTAGCCCAATCAACATATGAATAAACTGATAGTTTAAAAGTATGATTCCTAGGATACCATAGGCCATATTCCATTGTTCCTTTCAAGTATCTGAATATTCTTTTGACAGCTAACAAATGACTATGTTTAGGTGCATCCTGATACCTTCCTACCATGCCAACAACATGCATTATGTTTGGACGGGATGTTGTTATGTACAATAGGATGCCTATCATAGACCTATATGAACTCTGATCAACATTAGGTGAGTCATCATGCTTGCTTAACTTGCATCCAGTCACCATAGGTGTGCTCATAGGTGTGGAATGTTCCATTTGAAATCTTTTCAACATTTCTCTTAGATACTTCTATTGAGAAATAAATAATCCTTCAGACCTCTGAGTAGTTTGCAGAACAAGAAAAAATGGCAGTTCCCCTATCATAGACATTTCGTGTTCATACTGCATGGCAGAGTAAAACCATTGTACCAACGAAGCATTATTGCTTATGAAGATGATTTCATCTACATAGACCAACACAATGAGAAAATAATTTCCCTTTGTTTTGATATATAGATTGTTGTCAATTGTTCCTCTCTTCAACCCATTGTATTGAAGATACTTAGCTAGTCCATAATATCAGGCATGGGGAGCTTATTTCAACCCATATAAGGCTTTATTCATCTTGCAGACAAAGTGAGGGTTATTTGACAATTGGAAACCCTATGGTTGTTCCATATATACTTCTTTTAGATCTCCATTTAGAAAAGTTGACTTGACATCCATTTGATAGACTTTAAATTGTTTATGAAAAGCATATGCAAGAAAATTTCTAATAGCTTCTAATCTTGCTATGAGCGCAAATGTTTCATCAAATTCTAGTCCTTCTATTTGAGCATATCCTTTGCAGACCAATCTAGCCTTATTTCTTAGAATATTTCCTTGCTCATTTGTCTTATTTTTGTAGACCCATTTTGATCCTATTACATTTTTATTTGTTGGAATAGGAACGAGTTCCCAAGTGTCATTCTTTTAAATTTGGTCCAGTTCCTCATTCATTGATTTTAACCAATTTACATATTCATTGGCTTCATTGAAGTTCTTGGGTTCCGCAATGGATATGAAGGTTATATGTGATTTCTCGGTGTCTTTGATTATACTCCTCCTGGTTTTTACACCTTTGTCTTTCTCACCAATTATTTGAATTTCAAGATGATTCTTTTGAGTAATTCTGGAGGAAGGATTTGATGTTGATTGTTGTCTTAACTCTTTTTGTCTGGGTGTTTCCTCTTAATCTAATTCATCATCTTATTGTGACTCTGGGGTTTGTTGTTCTTCATTTTCATTATTCTCAGCACGTTTTTCATCTATCTTAGTGCTTATTCTCTGTTGATCTTTTACATGAGCTTCTTCGTCAATTTGAACATCAATACAGTCTACTAATTTATGCATTATTTTGTTAAAGCATCTGTATCCTTTACTTTTCATTGAATATCCTAATAAGATACATTCATCATCTTTACTATCAAATTTTCCCAAATGGTCATCATTATTTTTGATGTATCATTTACTTCCAAATACTTTGAAGTGCTTAATGGATGAAGTTTGACCAAACCACTACTCATGTGGAGGTTTATCATTGTTCAGCCTTAGATTTTCCTTTTTCAGAATATGAACAGTTGTGTGAACAACCTCCACCTAGAAGGTTTGTGAAATGTCCCTCTCATTCATGATAGCCCTTTAAATATGATGAACTGATCTATTTTGGCATTCTACAACTCCATTTTGTTGAGGAGTACCTAGAATAGTATATTCTCTTTTAATTCCATGTCTATCACATAATTATTTGAAATCTCTTGACAAAAATTCTCCTTTGTCTGATCGGATTGCCTTTAAATTTCTTCCTATCTGATTCTCATCTAATTCCTTAAAAAATTTGAACTTCTCAAACGCATCATATTTTTCTTTCACAAAGGCAACCCACGTACATCTGGAGAATTCATCAATCACCAGCATAAATTAATGGTCTCCTCTAGTTCCTTCTTTTCATGATGGTCCACACAGATCCATATGAACAAGTTGAAGAAATTTCTATGAAGATGTGAAACTCTTCGATTTGAATTGAGCATGAGTCAACTTCCCCACTTGGTAGGACTCGTATACAGAGTTATTAGGATATGATATTTTTGGAAGGTCTTTCACAACACCTTAATTATTCTGTTTGAAAATATGGTCAAAATTCAGTTGTCCAAGCCTTCTGTGCCATAACCAAATTTCATCAACTTTTCTTAAATGACATTTATTATCTTCCTTCAGAACATATACATTGTTTTTGGTTCTAACCCCGTTTTCAAGAAACTCTCATGTGTTTACCGTATTTATTTTACAATTCTTGGCATTGAAAGTGACTTCACATCCTCTGTCACATATCTGAATGACACTAAGAAGATTATCATCAACAAATAATACATCTTGAGCTTTTCTTCTTCCATTACTTAATATTACTAGACCTTTACCTCTGATATTTCCTGGAGCATCATTTCCAAAGGTCACACTTCCTGATTTGTTTTCTTTAAGTGATAGGAACTTACTTTTGTCACCTGTCATATGACTGGAGCATCCACTATCAATATACTAGGATTATTTTTGTCTTTGAGCTGACAACACCAATCCACACTTGTTATTTTCATTCTTCTTCCAAACTTTGACCTTTTCAGCTCTATGATTTGAATTTGGCTTATAGTTATTTAAGTGACAGTCTGCATCTTTATGTCCATAATTATTATAGATGTAACATTCTGGTTCATTGAACAAGGGATCATAAGGATTGTTATGGTCTGTGTTATTTTCCAAGCCATCATATTATTTGTAGTCTATGGTTGTTTGTAACTTGGTTGTCTCATTCTTTGTTGAGGCATGTATTTATTTCTTGGTTGTCTTGATTGCTCATGTCTAAATCTTAGAGAACAATTTACATCTTTGTGGCCAAAGTTAGAGTAGTAAAAACAATATCCATAGAAAAAATATGTGTACCTGGAAAATGGTTGTCTTCTTTTAGCAGGTCGATTTCTTCCATGTTGATGATTGTCTTGAGAAGAGAGTGTATTATTTCTTTGTTATTCAGAATCAGTTCTGGTAGCTTTTCCTTCACTCCTCCCTGGCGGTTTATTCTCTTCCTTTGTTTCTGCAGGTTTGTTGTTGTTAGTGATTGTAGAGTTGGCGAACTTGATGGATTCTTTGTTTCTTGGCTAACCACTACATGATCCCTCTTCATAATCCAAACTAGTTTTCAAATTTGAATTCCTTTGATGATTAAGAATGGAGGCTAATACTTTTGAGGATTTAATACTTGTTAGATTCTGATGATATAAGGCTTGAAATTTCTCTAGATCTTTTATGATAGTCACCACTTCATCTTCCAATTTTTCAAAATTATTTTGGCTTTATTCTATTGTTGTTTGAGGATATATTCAATATTATTAGCCTCTTCTAACTTAACCTTCAACATATTAATTTCTTCAAATGGTTCCTTTCATGTTTTCTCATACCTGAGCAGTAACTGTTTTTGTTTTCTTTTCTTTTCCTTGAGTTTCTCAATCTCTTCCATGGCACTGGAAAATTCTCCTTCAAGATCTACTTCTACTTCACAGTCGAAAAAATCACTTCCTATGTATTCAGTGTTTAGATCTTCTAACACTATTAACATGATATAATTTATTTTATCTTCAATAGAAGAGTCACTTCTCTCATCATATGAGGGATCATCATCATTGTTTACACAAAGGATTTTGTGAGGAAAATTAGATGCAAAATGGCCTATCTTAACAAAGTTGAAACATTTGAAAGGCATTTTAACTTTGTATTTTCCTCATACTTTCTTCAATCTTCTCACAAAATTTGCTTCAATCTCATCTATATTGGAGTATGTGTTTTTCTCTACTTTAAAATATGCCTCTCTTATAGTGGATTTACCTTTGGTGATTCTCATTTCATAAGAAATTAGGGTTCCAAGAAGTTGATCTAGTGTCAACATTTTGAGATGAGTTATTTCCTCTATAGAAGATACCTTTGAGTTAAATCTCTCAGGATGAGATCTTAATATTTTTTGGATTAGAAAAGAATAAGCTATCGTTTCACCTAGCCCTTTCATAGTGTTGACAATTTATTCTATATGTAAGGAGTACTTACTGATAGTTTCATCTTCATCCATATTTAACTACTCAAACTTCAATCTGTGAGTCTGAAGTTTTGGATCTTTCACTTTTTCATCACCTTCATAACTACTTATCATCTTGTCCCACATAACTTTTGTTGATTCACAGTGCATGACTTTGACAAATTCTTCTTCTGCAAGCCCAATCAGAATAACATTCATATCTTTAGCATTGAAGATGAATTCTAGATTTTCATCCTTATTAGCTAGTACAACTGGCTTTACATAACCAGTCTCTACCACATCCCAAACATATCCACCTAAATCCATTATGTATATTCTCATCCTAACTTTCTAGAAGGAAAAGTTTGTTCCATTGAACAGGGGGGCCTTATTGGTTGAAGTTCCTTCGTGACTTGTCATGTTTAAGCTTACTGATCTACCTTTAAATAAAAGAAACCTGCTCTGATACCAATTATTGGAAATATAACTAAGAGGGGGAGTGAATGAGTTATAATATAAGCTTAAAAACCTTTTGTCTTTTTCTGAATCTTTCTAAATTATTATTTACTAATAACTTAACATGCATAGGTAAAAAATATTTGATCCATCACACAAAATACACAGAGGCACAAATTTCTCATGAGAAAACCCATAAAGGGAGAAAACCTCTTCTTATTAGGATGTCTATCAAGCTCCAACTTTCATGTACATAACAGTCTTTGATCTCCAACTCAAATATGAGGCTACAAACTCTGATAGAAATCTACGACTTGCAGAGATCACCAACTCTCAGATTTATCTAGCACCAACTAGATAGAAGAACTAGCTCCCAGGTTTCTTAAGCACCCACTAGAAGGAAGAACCAACTCTTAGAATATATTCTAGCACCCACTAGAATTTAGAGGACTACAATCCTCCCTAGAACCACCCTACCACGTTGATTGAATCTTGCAAAAAATTACTTACTTCGTTTATATATGATATGGTATGTTATAGCTCCATGACTCTTGTGCATCTTCCAACTTATATCATGTGTTCTGCTTCTATCCTCTGTTCTTTTTCCTACTGTGCACACCCTCACATTGTTCAAATTCTCTTTCTTGGTTTTATACTCTGTGCTGCCTCTGCATGCTATACACTGCATCTCTGGTCTCCACTGTAGGTACTAGTCTTCATCTCACGGTAACCATTGTCATCACTCTCAAAGTCACACCAAATGTTCTCATTTATGCATATCATTCATGCATCGAGTCATCTGCATGATTATCATATAAACACTTCATCTTCTCTAGTCATTATTCAATGTTCTTTTTCTTCTCTAGCAGTTATCTTGAGAATCTATTGTTTCACTGTCAGTCCCAATTCTTTGTCTTCTCTAACAGTTACAGTCATATGGTTTTGGCTCATTTGCATCCTAATCCCTTTCCTTCTCATAATCACCGGTTGTGACCTAAGGCCAATCACTTTGGTACTTCGTGTTTCAACTTATCTATCATGAGTCATCCCGACTCTCCCAACTCCCAATCTCCCAAACTCTGAAGTGGAGATTACAGACATGATAGATCTTCCCTTGATATGACATTGGGTGATGCGTTCATGTGACCACTCAATTGTGGGTGCATCCATTGGTGGTTTGAGTGAAACCCTCTTTTCACCCTGCAATTCACTGTGAGCCTCCATGTGTCCTTTCTCCAAAATGTGGTTTCAATTGCAGCCCACTCACAAAAAATTAAAAATCGAGCATGTTCTGGCCTCACAATGGAGTACGACCATCGATTTTATGATCTTGATGGTGCTCCTGAATGGACATTTCATATATGTCCTCTCAAGTCTGTGTACCAGATCTCACCTTCCTACATCAACGGTTGATATTTACTTCTTGACCCGGGCTCCAAGACTTTCAAATATCAAACCCTATTGCTACTAACTCGATATCTTCTGGAATGGAGGATCTGTTGACATGTGTCCTCATCAATCGACGAATCTTCCTTCTTTCCTTTGTCCATGTGCAATCCTAAGTCTCAACGATTAGGTGAAATGTTTCCCTCGAAACCAATGGACGAGATCAATTTCTCCTTTTGGGCTTCAGTAGTTTCGATTCTCAAACTCTACTTGCTCCCAAATAATTTCACCTGGAGTCCATGATCCAACAATGCATGTCCCTTTTTGGATCAATGGTCACAATCCCTTCGGGTATTCGAGGTTTCAATATTTCAACTTCCCAACCTTTCAACCCTCCTTTGTTTTTTCCCATAGCTGACAGTCCACTGACGCGTGTCCCTTTCGGGTATTCAAGGTTTAGAATTCTCAAGTTTCAATTGGAAATACTTCAGTGATATTTCTCTGAAATCTCAAATCAGCTGACATGTACTCCCTTTGACAATCAATGGTCGAGATTTTTCTTCGATAATTTTCACATTCTCCCCATATACAAAACTTTCAAAGTTGTGGATCACGTGCCACCTGTCCTCCTTGACGATAGATGGCCCCAAACCACTTCGGGACTTTGAAACTCTGGGAAAGTGTTATTGGTAAAGATCCTAAAGTAAAACTCCCAGAGTGATGTCACTTGATGATGTGTCATGATCCTAGTAGTTTCCATGTGTCACTCATATTTTTGATTTGTACATACCTAAAATGTCGAATCAACTTGACACTTGTCATCGTCTGATTATGTCACATGTCCTTGCTGACATAGTCTTCTTGAAATGGATCCTCATTCACTCTGGGACTTTGGCCTTTGATACTTTGGGTATTTCAACTTTTCAAGTCACAAATTCTTCTGAAGTGACAATCCCGGAACAATAACCTCCTCGCAACTTTTATACCCGAACTAAACGTTGTTCATCGATCATGTTCTCATATCGACACCTCGATATTTATATGATGTTATGTTTCTATCTTATCTTGTCCTTCCACTTCAAACCAATCTGATGGTTGTAATATACTCCAGCTCTTCGTCTCTCCAGACTTCAGGTTTTCAAGTCTCAAACTGGAAAATCCTCGAAGTGTTTTTCTCTGGAGTTGAGGATCATGTGCCACCTATCAGCCTTGATGATGGATGGTCCCTTCTAACTTCAGGACTTCAAGACTTTTACAGGTCCACTCTTCTACGCTCATCAAAGGCTTAACCTTCATGCATTTATCTCTAGATCCAATGAATGAGAATTTTTCTCCTCTTCTACGTGCTCCTCCTATCTAGATATTGATCCGATGACCACTTTCTCTCCTCCTCCTAAGCTTATGATTTCATCCGACTCAAAAGAGTTTCTAAGTATTCAATGGTTTTGGCCTCCGAACCTTCTCCCATGAGTCTCGTCTTTGTTGTTATTGTTTACCATCATTGTTGTTGTTCTTATTTGATTTCCTATTTTCCATCGTTGTTCTTGCCATCAATGAAAATAGAACTCTCCCTGTAAACATGCCAACAATCTTGCCTCCTCCCATATGTTGTATATCAAAAGCATCTTCTGCCTAGGTCTTTTCCCCCCATTGGGAATTTTTGCATCTTTAAAAATCCCTGATTTTCAGGGGCTGCTAGTGGCCAAATTCCTCATTTTCCACTTGTAAAATCCATCCTTGAGGTACCTCAATTTTGTTCCCCACTCATGGATTCAAGGTCAGTTGATTTCAACTTGGATGTTCCATTTGTCCTTCAACAATTAATAGTAAAATGATTTGTATTTTACATGTGTCATAGTCAAAGAGTTGGTTGGGAAATCAAATATTTTCCCAACCGTCACAATAATTAATTACAAATAATCAAATTCCAAATTTGGAATTTCCATAAATGGCAATAATTTTCCAAATATGAATTTTCCAATAATGGAAATAAAATTCCTAAGTGCATACAGACTTTAATAATTAGTTATTTTTGGGGATATTACAAAAACATGCAAGGCGTGCATGCAAGGAAACCAAACTAAATTCGGGTTAGGTTTTTTGTATGATATGGTAATGATCGATAAGCCAAGAGTATGTAGAAGTAAGTACGTAGGAGGTATAGGTAGAGAGAGTTTGAAGGCTAGCATGAAAAAGAAAGATTGTTTTATGTACATATAGCAGTGATTGTAAGCATTGTAACCTTTTTGTAAGTTGTTGAGCTACAGGAGAGTCGAGCAACTCGGTCCTGAGGGTTAGATTGTTGGGTGAGGAGCATGGTGTGACCTAGTCAACCTCACAGGGATCAAGAAGCATTGTGATATTGTAAGATCAAAGACTATAAGTGCACACAACACAATATATTGCAGAAACATAATAAAATAGCTTGAGAGACAAATATTTATGGACGTAGCCTAGGAGGGGGTTAACCATGGTACATCATGTGTTATGTGAACTGTTTATTGTTTATTTCTTTGTTGTCAATGGTAAATTCTTAGATAGATTTCTTGATGAAGTAGTTAGATCTGTTGATTTACATGCATGGATAAAGAACGACAAGAGATTAAATCCATATGTAAGAGATAGTAAATGAATGAATATCAGATGGTACAATGCCATATCCCCACTCATTCCCAAGATGTAAGCACTTGAGCATTGCAACCACCCATAGAACTATATCGGGTGAGACTGCATAGTACACTCTATGTGTTGTGTTGCCTTTTGGTTTACTAGGAGGCTCGATAGGTTTAGAAGGCTTTGTTGGAAGCTTAGTAGATATGAACCTGGGTCAACCTTAGAAGTAGTAAGAGAATAGTATCCAACAAATGGTTCCATTGCTGGTTGGAATAGAATGGGATTAAGTGAATGATATATGTTGAAGAACCATTGAAAGAATTCCATATCTATTGAGGAAGCATTAACATAATTAAAATATAGAGGGGGATGTTCAGACTATGGAATCCAATGAAGGAAGAGATCGAAGGATGGTTGAAGACAAAGCAGATGAATTTTTCGAATAAAGACAACAAAAAACCTAAAATAACACTGCACAAATATGTGGACAAGTATGCATTTAGCAACTTGCATGAAGATTTTTTTTTGATTTCCCACCTGTGTTGTAGTAGTGGATATTTAGGTTGAAATATAACCATGAAAAAAATTGCATCAGACAATTAGAGTGGAATCCTGTGGAGATCATGTAGTTACAACATGTAACCAACAAATTCACACACACAATAGATTCCTGGTCATACAACTTTGTTGTAGGATTTATCATAGAATTTGAAATAGACATTGCAAAGTCTTACAATGTAGCAGAGAAATAGTTCCTAAGAGGACCGCAAGAAAGGTATATTCGGTAGTTTTATACTTCCATAAATATATTACTGTACAAAAAAGGTGTAATGACTATGGAGTCAGACAACTAAAATTCCCTACATGCATGGGTGAAGGGGGGAAGCACTAACAAGATATAGAGTAATGAAGGAAGAGATGGATAAAGGAAAGAAGGAGTACTCCTTGGACCCAATAATGACGAAGGAAGACCAGATCAAGCAAATCATGAAAATAGCTGGAAAAATGCGTAGTGGAGTACCCTACTAATATAATATGAACAATAAATAAGAGATCCATAACATAGAGAGAGGGATTGGAAATTGATGAATAAGAGGTAAAGTATATTCAGGATGTAGAGAATATTGAGGAAATCATGCGTGCAACATATGAGAGAAATATGAGAGGTCCAAGGGTAGGAACATAAGGTAGAAATCCTATCCATGTGAGCGTCAGTGTGGAACTCATAAACCCATGTGCGACTAATACACCTGAAATAGAACCACAGTTTACACAACCAAATTTTAGTGGCAGAAAAATGACATGACAAGGATCTATTCATACCAAAACAACTAGAGGAGCCAGTTCAGGAATAATTAGTCAAGGATCTACACCATGCAGAGGTAGTAGTCCAACGTAGTTTGCAATGGCAGGAAATGATCTAAACATTAGGTTACAAGAATTTAGGGGTGATGCAGAAGAAGACCCTGAAAAGCACTTATTTATTTATGTAAAGATTTGGGAAGAAAAATAGATCACAGATGACGACACAAAGTTGGCATAGTTAGCCATTACACTAAGGGACCACGCACTAGACTAGTACATGAGTCTAGATGTAAACATTCCACCAGGGATAATAAGGATGTTGGCATAGGTAAGAATACTATTGATAAATGAGTTCTATAAGCCCATCTCAGAGGATCAATACATGAATAAGATGATAGATATTAGACAAAAACGAGGAGAATCTGCTTGGGAAATTTACCAGATATTCAAACATTCAAAAGGGAAATTGAGTTATTCCATGTCTGACAGGCAACATAAGATTTTTTTTGTGAATTATCTATTACCACATATGAAATAGCCACTCAGACAAAAGATATAACATAGAAGAAGAGGGGAATTTAGAATAGAAAACAATCAATCACCTCCATACAATAAGGAGGACAAGCAACAGATTTATGTTGAATTTCGATATCATAGATTTCAACATGGAAGATTTTATATTGGACCTAGGATCTGAAGTAAATGTCTTACCAAAGAGGACATGGCAGTGTATGGGAGAGATATCCCACAGTAGGTTATTCACCTACCCAATTGAAGCTAGCAAACCAACATAAAGTTCTTCCAATGGGGAGGCTGAAAGGAGTGACAATATATTTGGATAGAGCACTAAGGAAGACTTTGATGTGATAGAAATAGTAGATGACACAACACCATATCCAACATTGCCTGGGATGGATTGGTAATTTGATAGTCATTCCATAATTAACTTAAATAAAAGGAATATGACATTTGAGTTAGGTTAATACCGAGTCATTTCACCTTTATACCCATCCGAAGCCAAAATATTTGTGGAACTAACCTTTTTGGATTTAGAAGAAATCAGTGAGTTGTATAGAACCACCGCACACAAAAAATATTACATTAATACAACTACAGATGGGTTACTTAGCTGGAGAACTATCACCTCATGTGATTCTGATTCAAATATAGGACTTGAGAATTGGAAGAAAATCCTACATGAGGTATCTACAAGAAGCTGCGCAAGAATAGACCGCACAAGAAGATGGGTGGGTATAGAGAAGGGATGATTTTAGGGGCTAAATTTTTCTCATGGGCTAATTTTCCATGGTTTTTCCAAAAATGAGATTCGTTGTTTTAAAAATAATTCGCCCAAATTCTATAGGATAAAATTATTTTACCTTAAAAATAGCCAAACTTTTATAAAAACTATATACAATCCTTATAAATTTGAATATTTTTACAAAAATATCGCCAATCATTTCTGGTTGGCATATGAAGGATTAGTAAGATTCGCCAAGGTTTCTACATTTTAAAATAATTTTCCATCCTTAAAATCATCCATGGTATAGAGATTAGAGAACCTCCCATTTTTCATGGAATAAAAGACTTAGAAGAGGTTCTGAAGAAATATGAGGAGGAACTATCAAATAATCAGAGGCTCTTATCCCTAGATATCTCACTTTAGGATACACCTACAATATGGTGGGTTGCGCATAAGGAAAAAATACAAGACTTATATAAATGAAAAAGATTATTGCACATCATATTCGACGCAAAGAAGAAGAGAAATGAAATAAAGAGATATGATGGACAGGGGACACCAACATAATACTATGGAGGATGAAACCACTATATGAATGGCCTCATCACTTCATCCACAGATTGGACAAAATTCCAACAAATTGGTATGTAGACCAGGAACTGCATAGAGGCGATGCAGAATGGACAACATTACATCAAAATTTTATAGTCACTTTCTCGTTTGAACATGAGAAAGACAAATAGGATTTAGCACTCAAATAGATAAGAGGAGTGATATTTGTTGATGAACAAGAGGTTGAACTTATGACATAGAATCAACAACAGAACAGGCAAACAGTTAAGGAACTATTTTCATTCTACCATGTGCAGGAAGAAGCACCAGATGAAGATGACCCATGCAACATCCATATTTCATAAGTTGAAGGTGAAAAAGAAGAGGAAGTTCCATCTCTGGAATTAGAAGTTTTTGTTGCACCAATCAAGGTGAAGAAAGTTAACATTGGGATAACTGATAATCCCAAAATGGCCAGGATTGGAGACTACTGGGATGAACAAATAGTGGAGAGGATAACAGAGTTAATGCGTGAGTACAATGACCTATTCCCAACAACGCTCACAGAAATGAAAGGTATAGAAAGAGAGCTAGGTCAGATGAAGATACCTCTCAAACCTGAGGCTAGATCTGTCACACAATGACCATATATAATGAATCCAATATATAAGCAGAAAGTGAAAAAAGAAATCGACAGGATACTGGATATAGGGATCATAGAACCAGTAGAAGAATCAGAATGGAGAATCCCTATAGTAGTTCAGGGGAAGAATAAAGGAGGCATAAGTATATGTGTTGACCTGAGGATGTTGAATGATGCTTGCCTAAATGACATTTTTCCTACTCCTTTTACTGATGAATTCCTAGAGAATGTGGGAGGTCAGGAAGCATATTCATTCACAGATGGGTTCTCAGGATACCACCAAATCAAAATAGCTCCAGAATACAGGCATAAGACTACCTTTTCGACTGAATGTGGATCCTATAAATACACAGTCATGCCTTTTAGACTGAATAATGCACCAACAATATTCTCAAGAGTAGTCATAGTTGCATTCACAGAGTTCATCCATCAATTTTTAGAAGAGTAGTTGGGCGATTGGATAGTATACAGTCTATTGAAAGAATAGGTATAATTGTTAAGGATAATGTTGGAAAGATGTAGGCAATGCCAAATATCCATGAACATTAAAAAATGCATATTTGGGACACCTTTTGGAATTTTATTGGGTCATATAGTATGAAAACAAGGTCTAATAGTGGACCATGCAAATATTGTAGTAATTGTGAATTTTCCACCACCAAAATCAGTGCCACAATCGAGGGCCACATTGGTACATACAGGTTATTACATAAAATTTATAAAAGGATATGCATAGATCACTACATTGATGGAGAAACTACTCAATAGAGATATCAAATTTCAGTGGAATGAGGATTCTCAACAAGGGTTGGACACCTTGAAAGAGAAAATGGTCACAATACCCATACTAGTATTCCCAGATTGGGAAATGACATTTGATGTGCATGTAGATTCATCAACCATAAAACTTGAAGTTATTCCAGTGCAGCCATGAACAAGGGAATTCGATAATTCGATAACATTTTCTAGCATAAAACTGTTAGAATCATAACAGAACTATAATACTACAGAAAGATAAGGTCTAGCTATGGTATATTCACTTCAGAAGTTTAGACATTACTTATTGGGTAAACATTTTAAGATGTTCACACACCATTCTTCCCTCAAGTACCTAGTCAACAAGCCACTGTTGGGGGGAAGAATATTTAATAGTCAAACCAAGGAAGATGAATGCAGGACCCGACCACCTGTCAAGGGTCACCAATGGAGAGGAACCTACAAATTTAGAGGATAACTTCCGTGATGCATAGTTTTTTTCAATACAAATAGTTAATGAATACTTTGTTGACATTATTGAATATCTGAGAATAGGGATTGTGCCACAGGAGCTTAACACCACACAGAAGAAAATTTTGGTTGTCAGAGCTGTAGTCTATCAATTGATTGTAGGAAACTTATACAAAATGGGCACAAACAACATTTTGAGAAGATGTGTATTAGAACATGAAAGGCCTAGAATTTTAGAAGAGGATGATGAGGGAATAGCTAGAGGATATTATGCAGGAAAATATACCTCACAAAAGGTGTTGCGCACAGGCCTACGATGGCCAACAATGTAGGGTTCGGCTCCACAAAGCCTTATAAAACCCCAAAATAATTTATTTAAGGAATGCAAACCTAACATTTATTTTACTTCATAATCAACATATAACCAAAACCAACATATATAAAATTTATTGAGTTGAACATAATAGCTTACAGATAGCCTTATAACACTTCATATTCCTTAAATGCATAAAACAAATACGTAAATTAAAATACCTTGGTCTGATGCTAAACTTTTGCTTGTCTAGTTGACCATCCTGCTGCTTCTGCTTGTCTTGTTGACCTTCCTGCTGCTTCCTTGCCCAACTTGATGCACTGATCAACTCTACCCAAAATGTGGTACCTCCCTGCTAGCTAGGAGCAGCCTGTCCGGCTTCCTAGCTCTAGGATACCATATGGATATCCTGGCCCCCGTGCCCAAAACCCCCAGCAAACCGGTGCCCCGCCTGTATTGATCTTTCTAGACTACAGAACTCAAACTCTCTAAACCAACAAATCCAAGAGAACCCTCCAAAAATGATCCCCCCTTCCGTAAGCCTCCTCCCTTTCCTTATCCATCCATTCATTGTCTTATCCGATTATTAATGCTCCTTATTTGATTATTAATGTTTTATCCAATTATTAATGATCCTTATCCAATTATTAATGTTTTATCTGATTATTAATGCTCCTTATCCCCTCCGTATACCTAATCCTTTAATTTAAACAATTAAATTTATTAACCCTTTTAAATTTAATACCCATGCCATTGAATGTAATAGGTAATTAATTAATTAATCAAAATTATAACAATTAATTAATTAATAAATATTTAATTAATATCATTATACCAATCTTTGTTTAGTTAATAACATGTTAGAAAAATTAATTACCTAATAATTTTTTACTTAATAGTCCCTAAACATATATTCAACTACAGTTGTTACATACACCCACTCTTCAGGAAGGTTCGTCCCAAAGTTAAGGTATCTTATGGTACAAAGGAAAAGAAACATGGTTCACACATTCATAACAATTAACCGACATTATCAGTAAGTAAGTCAAGAAAACTCATACATACTAGTGTATATGTACAAGAAATGCATGTGTAGCTAGTACATACAAGTCTCGTGCATGTACTGATAATAAAAACTATCATCCTTTAGTAATTTATGTATGCATCCAATCCAGTCAACAAAACTAGTCTTTTATAAAAGACAACAAACCAATCAATTGTTTGAGAAATCCTTTAATTACTATTATCCAGTTCAACAAATACCTTCTCAACTATTACTACTCATCCTTCCTCCCTAACCTACTTCCATCTCCATTCCTATCCTTCCTCTGCTAGACTATCTTGGAGCGTCAACTAGATTGGCCTAACTCCAAATAGAACCCGTAAGTGGAAGTGTCGCTATCTCGACCAAGCTTCCCTAGAAGGCATCTGACAGTCATCATCACACGTCTTGGGGAGAGGGAACTAACACCGTCCTCCCATGACTTCAGGTTTCAGAGGATGCACGGTGGGAAATGTCTCCAACCCTCCTAATCATAACTAGGGTCCACACCCGACAATGGAGTATACAATGGCACCATGTTGCTAGGGGTTTTGTCATCGTTTATTCAGTTTTGGGTAGTGTCATCACCTGAAATCATGCACTGGTCCACATATCATAGCAATGCATCCAAACCAATATAATTTCACATACAATATTCATACCATAATGTTTCTTGGCTAATGGTCATAGTATCCACTTTCATCATCTTTATCCCCTGGCTATTTCATAGCCCATAGCCTATAGATTAGTATGTAACACAAACTCATACATTTCTATGCATTATCATCAGGTAATTGCATACTATCCTCATTTCAATTCGGTATCCTTGTACCGATAATTTAACATCAAAGTTTTCTAGTTAAAATTAGATCTCATAATATCCCATAATTCAATTTCGACACCCATTCATAAGATTCTCATTTACCCAAAATAGATTGCATCATATCCAACATCGTCCTAATAGAATTTAAACATTCATTAAATTCACATTCTCACAATATGTCACATCATATACATCATCATCAATAACATTTAAACATTCGTAAAATTTACATTCACATAATAGATCGCATTACATACATCATCATCAATAACATTTAATCATTCATAAAAGTTCATACATTTAAAGTTTAGGTGTATCACTAATAGTTTCATTGTGACTAGAAAATAAAGTATATAGGCCTCAGGTAATCCTAGATGTCTAAGTCAAAAGGTGGTGTTACATACACCCAACCTTCGAGAAACATGTTCTCGAGGTGGTCAAAAAAAGTGAGGGATAGTCTCACCGTAGTGTCTCGGCGTCTTCCCAAGTAGCATATCTTGGACTATACTTCTCCCATTGGACCTTAACTTGATCTACCAGAGGGTTCCTGAGATGTCAGACTCTACGGTCCAATATGCATAATGGTTCTACCGTGAGGGTTCCCACATCTGATACCTGCAATTCCTTCCAATTTAGTTTATGTGATTCATCAACAACATAATGACGTAAAATAGATACATGAAATACATTATGAGTTTTATGCAAGTGGGGTGGCAGTACGAGACAATATGCAACGAGTCCAATTTTCTCTTGGATTCTAAATGGTCCTATAAATCGAGGTGACAATTTTTTCCCCTTCCCGAACCGTATGGTACTTTTATTAGGCCTGATACGAATGAAAACCTAGTCTACCACTTCATAACTTCGGTCGGTCCTGTGTGCATCCGCATAAATTTTTTTCCTATCATGTTCTTCTTTTAGTCTCTACCTAATCTGAATCACCTATTCTTCCATCTCCTGAATCAATTCTGGCTCAACTGTTAGTCAGTCTTCTAGTCTATCCCAACTCAATGGAGTTCTGCATGGCCTCCCATACAAAACTTCGTAGGGTGGCATTTGGATGGAGCTACGAAAACTGTTATTGTAGGAAAAATCTACCAAAGGTAAGTACTTCTTCCACTGGGTTTGATTATCCATGACATACATCCTAAGCATGTCTTCCGTGACTTGATTTACTCTCTCAGTTTGCCCATTTTTTTTAGGATGATAAGCTGTGCTTAAGTTCAACTGAGTCCCCAATGCTAACTGTAGACTTGTCCAAAACCTAGAAGTGAATCTGAAGTCCCTATCTGAAATGATATTCTTAGGTATCCTGTGCAAATGGATAACCTCACTTACAAACACATGTGCCCCATCAGTGACATCGTAAGTGTCTATAACCAGAATAAAATGAGCACTCTTGGTTAACTTATCCACTATCATAAGAATGGCATTGTGTCTATGAGATGTGAGCAGCAACCCCACAACAAAATCAATAGATATGACTTCCCACTTGGACATAGGAACATCATGTGGTTGTAAGAGGCCTGTCAGGTGATGGTGGTCGACTTTCACTTGTTGACATTCTAGGCACTTGGCGATGAAATGGACTACATCTCACTTCATGCCTACATAGAAGAAGAGTTTCCTTATATTTGTGTACATCTTCTTCACACCCGGATGTGCACAATAAAGTGCTCTATGGGCTTCCTTCAGTATGATTCTTCGAATATCCCCATTCTCAGGGATGTACATCCTTCCTCGATATCTTAACAGTCTGTCTATTTCCAAACTATATCCTTCATACTTTGGGTCTAACTCCCTCCCGCTCTAGAGGTTTGAAGTAACCTTTAAATACCAACTGTCTCCTAGGAGTTGGGTCAATACATGTTCCCCCAGATTGACCTTTAAGGTTACTAAGGAGAATATACATGGTCTCCTACTCAAGGAATCTGTGACCACATTTTCTTTTCCCTTGATGTACGAAATACCAAAATTGTACTCACTCATAAACTCACTCCATTTCCTTTTCCTAGAATTCATATCTCTTTGAGTGAAGAGATGTTTTAAACTTTGTTGGTCCGTTTTGAGCTCAAAGTTTTGCCCCACAAGATAGTGCCTCCAAATATTCAGAGCTACCATTATAGTTTCCAACTCTAAATCATGAGTCTCATATAACTCTTCTTGTTTCTTCAACTTCCTTGATGCATAGGCTATCACTCCTCCATCCTGCATTAGCATGGCCCCCAACCCTTGCTTCAAGGCATCCGTGCAGACTATGAAGTCCTTTTCCATATTCGACACTTGTAGAATTGGCACACTAGTTAGTAACCTCTTAAGCTCAATGAATGCACTATCACATTCTTTCGTCCATTCATACCTGACCCCCTTGCGTTGCAAAGTGGTGATCGGTTTCGCTATTTTTGAGAATCCTTCCACAAATCTCCGTTAATAACCTGCTAGCCCCATGAAGCTTCTCACATCATGGGCATTTTTCGGCACTGGCCACTCCATAATGGCCTTTACGTTTTCTGGGTCCACAGAGATTCCTTCACCGGAAATGATATGACCTAAATAGTGAATCTCTTTCTGGAAGAAGGAACATTTCAATAGCTTCCCATATAATTTTTTCTCTCTAAGGCAGGACAACACTACTCGCAAGTGTTCCTCATGTTCTCTTTCATTCTTGGAATAGATGAGGATGTCATCTAGAAAGAATTGTACAAATTGATCTAAGTACTTCCGGAATACGTCGTTCATGAGGCTCATGAATACCATTGGCGCATTGGTGAATCCAAAAGGTACTACGACAAACTTGTAATGTCCAAACAGGGTTCGAAAGGTAGCCTTTTGGATATCACCTTCCTTAATCCTTAACTGATGATACCCTGATCGCAAATCAATCTTTGAGAATACCATTTCTCCCTTCATCTGATCGAAAATTTCATCTATTCGCGGCATTAGGTACCTATTTTTCACTGTAGCATGGTTCAAGTCCCTGTAGTCTATACACAGTTGTAAAGATCCATCCTTCTTCTTTACAAAAATTACCAGTGCGCCCCAAGGTGAGACACTGGGCCTTATTAGCCCTAAGTCTAGTAACTCTTTCAACTTCATTCGCAATTCACAAAGTTTCACCACTGTCATCCGATAAGGATTCTTGGAGATTGGTTCTGCTCCAGGTTTTAGCTCAATAGTAAAATCAATCTCCCTCTCAGGAGGTAACCCTGGTAACTCGTTCAGAAAAACATCCTTAAATTATGACAATATCGGGTACTGATCCAATGAGGTTCCCTTCCTTTCATTCACTGCTTCCACTACATATAATCGACACCCTTGTATCAAGCATCACTTAACCTTCATAGTTGATATAAATCATAATGACACTTTTCTCCGTACACCCTGGATCTCTACTGGTCTTCCTTCATCGTCGACACAAAGCACCCTCTTTCAAAAATAATCTACCAAAGCTCGGTGAGCTGCTAACCAATCCATTCCAATGATTAGGTCATATTCCCTGAGAGCAGTGACGTATACCTTCAACCTGGTAGTACACACTCCCAGGTCTACTAAACAATTATCGACACTAGGTCCTACCACTTGTTTTTTCCCCGAAGCCATCTCGAATTGTTTAAAGTCATTGTGCTCATAGGCTGCCAACCCACTCTTTGCTAATGCAGATGGTGAAATGAAACTATCTGTCGCACTAGAATCAAACAAAATCTTAACATTGATATGATTTAGTGTACCTGATGACTCCACCACGGTGGATTGATGTTCGGCTTGGCGGTTATTAACCTCTGCATAAATCTGGTGGCTACTACTTGATCTCCCCATCAGTGCCTTTCCTTCTCTATGCACAAACCCAGATTGTAACTCTGGGCAGTCACACTGGTAATGGTGTCCTCTGCACCCCCAATAGGTAACATGAGATTGAACCTGTGCACTATTATTTGACTATCTCTGAAATGAGTTCCTTCCCCTGCAACCCCTGCCCCTACTAGTTGTTCCCTGAGATGGTCGTGGACCTGTCTGAGTTGTTGGCAATGAATGAGATGTTGCACTTGCTGCCATTGAAATCCCTGTGGCTACTATCCTTGGCGTGACTCTGTTACCATATGGCCATGGCCTTGAGCCCCCTCCCCTAGAAAATGTCCTTCGGGCCTTCCATATGAATCCAAGACAATGCGGAAATGTTGGTCTTGTACCCCTGGTTAAGTTCATGTGTTCCTCCTCATAACGCGCATTTTCCATCGCTTCCGCTACTGAAGATGGTTTCCATATCCACACCATAGCTCTTATCTTAGGGTTCAATCCATAGACGAAGAACTCTGCCTATCATTGGTCATTATCCATATATGAAACATATTTGACCAATTCCATAAATCTGATCTCATATTCTTCTACAGTTCTATTTCCTTGTTCTAAGGCATGAAATTCCCCTACCTGTTGTTCCTCGTAGTATGCTGGTAGATATTTCCTTTGGAACCTCTCCTCAAAAAGTTGCCAAGATATTATGTCTGGGTTAAGGTGCAGTTGTCTTTATAGGTTTCCCCAACAGTTCAAGACTCTATCTCTTAACTGGAAAATTGCGATCTTTGCCTTTGAGTTGGATGCATAGTCCCTTAAGGCAAAACACCTTCTCATGCCTTCCAACCATGCTTTCGCACATTCACTGGTGCGACCCCCAACAAACTCTAAAAGTTTGATCTTCTGCAATTCTCGCATGATTTCTTCAAGTGGAGTTCCTCCCCCTGGATCCCTTGACGCTTCTGGATTACCCGTTCTAGATGGTGGGGGTTCCACTTCAGTCCCTGCCGGTTGTCACCCCTTTAAAGTCTCATTAATGGCTTCCAACGAGTGCAGTATGAGAGCTAGTTCGGGCGATGGTGGTGGTGGCACTGGTGGTGTTTGCAGTGCTTGTGACGATGTTCCCTTGCCTCGACTCCCTCGAGTCCTGACCATCTTGTATGATTTAACCTGCATCAACCAAAGTTGTCAGGGTGAGTTAAAGGACGTTTCAAATTGGTGCTACTCAAACTAGAAATAGGGTTAGGCGTAAGTTTTCTTTACTTGTCTGGAAACATAATTTACTCCTTTAGGGGATTGGCTAGGTTACGATTAGGATTAAGTATTTAATCTTGATTTCTTCATCCTACAAAAAAAACTATTGGTTCCCTTGCCCTATAGCTACGCTAGCCTTGTGTCATACTCGCTAATTCCTCTTTCTTACTCTCCTAGTGTGTATGTCACCTCCTTCCCATTTGTCCTAGTCTAAGTCCTTTTAACCTTTTTCTTATAACTAAATATCCTCCGATGCTTGACTCGTGAGCTTTTCCCTAGCGCCTAGTGTTGGCATTGTCGAATGTTGCATTGAGATTTAGCGTTGACTTTGACTGGTAGAATGGAGTGGAGGGATTTGGCGCCTGGCACGGTCTCGTGAGCCTGATTCTTGGACAATCGGAGTTTATACTTGGGATACAAAGATCAACAGTGCTAAATAATCCTTTACCTTGATTTCCGGTGCATTCACTAATTATGATTCAACTTGGTTACCTAGCTCTGGATCAATAGGTTAGGTAATATGCCAGTTAGTCTTAACCTTCATACTGTATCTTCCTAATAATAACACCAATGTAATTCCTACAGTGTTACCATTAATCTAATTAAATATAAGAATTTATTTGTAAAAACTTATGAGGGCATCTTGGCATTAGTGTTCTTCTTAAGGTGCTTCTCTTGGTGGGGGGTCTTGGGTTCAAAACCCATGGACTCTCTAACATTTTAATTTAAATAAATCAATGATAATTACTTTTAATTATTTACTATACTTAGTTTTAATTTGCTGCATGTATTTAAATATATGTATGTATTTTATATTATTATTTTTTGTTAATAATTAATAAATTTAAATTTATGTATGTATATTATATATATTTTTTTTTTGTTAATAATTAATAAAAAAAGTTAACAATTTAAACCATTAAAATTTAAATTTAAGAATAATTTAAAAAGTTAATTTAAATAAATCAATAAAATATCAAATAAAAGAAAATAAATATTACTTAAGATAAAAATAAATAAATAAAAATTCCATATGGCATCATGGGTCCTCTCATGAGGCCCACGTGCCCTAAACCCTAAACGCAATTACCTCAATACCCCTAACCCTAATCGTTCTAAAGCTTGTTTCATTTGTGATTGCGAACGCACCCTGAGCCTCTCCTGCTCTGCAACTGCGGCGGAGCTCTGGTAATGGCCGTGGGATATTTCTCATGGAGTTTGTTGCATGGGTTGGTAGTGGGTTCAAAACTCTTGAACCTCAGATCATTTTCATTGCTATCCTGTGGTTTTTTTTTATTATTATTATTATAAAAAAAAAAATCTTTATTGTTTTTGTAGCACTGGTGTGGTCGTGATATGGCATGGTTTTGATCGATGTGTGTTTAATATTATCTGTTGCGTAGTGTAGATCTAATGGGCCCTTGGGCTCTTATCTTGGCCCCTCCTAGTAAACACCACATTCATTGGCCATGCTTCTCATATTCCCCTTTCTTCAAACCCCTCAACGACTTAATGTTTCAGTGTTTTCTGGTGAATTATTCAACTTAATTTGTTATGTTTAAGGGTTAGGTATTTCTTTTGGCATAACAACACTGTGATTTGATATGAATCTTTTTTTAAATTTTCTCAGGGTTTGCGGCATTTGTCCATTGATATTTTTACAGTATATTATGGCTTAAGACATTCTTTAGGTTATGAATTACAGGCAATTATAGTGAAATAGAGAAAATGATGACGGCAGATGTTCTTCTCTAGGCGATGGATATGCCGCCACCTAGAAATATCGTATTTGTTGTTGGTAATGTGGATCTCAGTTACTTGTTTGAAAATGTTTTTTAGAGATCATATAATGTATTTCTTGTCAGCTCCTCTAGCATTCTAGTGCCTGTAAATAATAATTTTGGGTTTCTGCAATGTTTTTTTTTTAAATAGTTTTGGACGCAATGCATTTCTTCGCCTGATAGCTCCAGGATGCCTATATTTAGGAAAATTTGCAGAATTTGCAGTGAGTGTTGAAGTGATATTTACCTTGGAAATTTTGACAATACACTGGTGTTTCTCAGGTGGGTTTCCAAGTCTTCGTGGCAGTTTGAATCCTCCATTTCTTTTGACCTCATGCTCCAAATGGGCCATGTCCATCAAATCTGTGATAGGGGAGGTCTCGGTGCTATGCATTGGCTATTTCGTATATTTTTTTTTGAGTTATTAATAAAACATTTATCTCTATTGTGCAACTCGAGGCTCCTCGATGTGGCTTCTTCTGCCTCATGGGTCGAATTCCATGTGACTCAATACTCAACTTTGATTTGCGTGTTGACCCCATGGGATCCTACTCCATCTGGCTTTGTGCTTGTGTTCTTGGTCTCTGCAGACTCGACTCTTAACAGACTGGGCATTTGGTTTACATGTATCCAAATGTAGATTTTTTTGTGTTTTTTTTTTTATATTACCGTAATTAATAAAACGTTGGCTTGTTTTCTTCATACCCGGTTCCAAGTGAGATGGAGGAGGAGGAAATGATCGATCCACTTGAGGGAATTTCAGTTTGAACAGAGAAAGTAGAGAATAGCCCCATTTCACCTAAAAATAAAGAAGTGTTCTCCGCACCCGAGATGTTTAGTTCTGAAGATACCGTATGGGTGGCGAGTGAAGAGATGGTGGAGGACTCAACGTCCTTACAACATGTTTATTGTAATGTGATGGAATCCTCAATTGAAATCTATTCAAAAGACATACCAGATGAGACACTGGATTCACCACCGCAAACACTTATCATCAGTAACCAACACCCAAGTGCATTAATAAATTTAGCACTTGAATGTCCTTCAGAATTGATTCCATATGAGACGCTGGGTTCACTACCACAAAAATTTACCACCAGTAACCAAACCCCAAGAGCATTGATGAATTTTGAACACCTTCAACTTCAGTTACTGAAAGAGACTTCTGTTGATCCTCAAGCAAGAATTCAGATGTCTCTCTATTTCAAGTCATGAAAATCGTATCTGACAAGCAGGAATTACTGTAATTAATAAAGTTTCCTTTTTTTGTGTGTGTGTGTTTTTTTTTATTATTACTGTAATTAGGCGAAGAAAAAATTTATTTACTATTTACTATTTATTATTTATTGCAGGCCGGGTATGAATGGTTTCATAGGAAAGGTTCTTTTTCCTTATGCATGGAGCTGACCCAATCATCAATCAATACTTTCACTTATGCACTTGTCCCATTCAATGTGTTGAGCTAACAACCAACACTCCCCAAATCTCCACTATGAGTGACAAGTCAATCCCTTCAGTTGTTTTTATGTGAATAATGGACTTGACCCGGGGGAGTGTCTGAGTAAGTGTAACTATATTTAATTAAGACTCCTATCCCTCATTCATATTAAGGACTTCGTTGTCCGGAGAGGTAGGAAAGTTGATGTTACTCATGCTAAAGAATGCTTTTGGATAATGAGGATTATGTAGATTGCTACTGTAACCATTTTTCTGATGTGGTTATCACCTCTTGCAGTTTATGTTGTATCATTTGTCTTATGCATAGAGCCTACTCCAATATTTTTATTTATTTATATGCATATATATATTTTTTTATATTTGTTTTAAAAAAATTTGTGCTTGGCTTGCAGGTTAAGTGGAGCTTAGGTAGAGTTGGAGCTTGGCACAAATTTATATCTACTAAGGGTTTGGGTAGGTGGGTAGGTAGGTCCTTGGTTGTAGATTTTGAACCAGGGATCTGATACCATGTGTAGGGTTCGGCTCCACAAAGCCTTATAAAACTCCAAAAGAATTTATTTAAGGAATGCAAACCTAACATTTATTTTACTTCATAATCAACATATAACCAAAACCAACATATATAAAATTTATTGAGATGAACATAATATCTTACAAACAACCTTATAACACTTCATATTCCTTAAATGCATAAAAAAAATACGTAAATTAAAATACCTTGATCTGATGCTAAACTTTCGCTTGTCTTGTTGACCTTCCTGCTGCTTCTGCTTGTCTTGTTGACCTTGTTGTTGTTCCCTTGCCTAGCTTGATGCGTTGATCAACTCTTCCCAAACTGTGGTTCCTCCCTGCCAGCTAGGAGCAGCCTGTCCAACTTCCTAGCTCTAGGATACCATATGGATATCCTAGCCCCCATGCCCAAAACCCCCAACAAACTTGTGCCCCCCCCCGTATTGATCCTTCCCGACTACAGAACTCAAACTCTCTGAACCAACAAATCCAAGAGAACCCTCCAAAAATGATCCCCTCTTCTGTAAGCCTCCTCCCTTCATATCCCCCCTTCCGTAAGCCTCCTCCCTTTCCTTATCCATCCATTCACTGTCTTATCCGATTATTAATGCTCCTTATCCGATTATTAATGTTTTATGCGATTATTAATGCTCCTTATCTTATTATTAATGCTCCTTATCCCCTCCATATATGTAATCCTTAAATTTAAACAATTAAATTTATTAACCCTTTTAAATTTAATACCCATGTCATTGAATGTAATAGGTAATTAATTAGTTAATTAATTAATCAAAATTATAACAATTAATTAATTAATAAATATTTAATTAATATCATTATACCAATCTTTGTTTAGTTAATAACATGTTAGAAAAATTAATTACCTAATAATTTTTTACTTAATAGTCCCTAAACATATATTCAACTACGGTTGTTACAAACAATTCATAGGGATGCAAAGGAATATTTCCAGAGGTGTGATGTTTGTCAGAGAGTTGGTAAACCTAATAGAAGGGATGAGATGCTCCTCCTCAAACCACAAGTAACCTTACAAGTATTTGAAAATTTGGCTATATATTTTGTTGGACCAATTCATCCACCAACAAGAAGGTCAGGAGCGAGATACATCATTACTACAAAAAAATAATTAACAAGATGGACAGAAGTAACAATAGTCAAAGATTGCAGCGCAGAGACAACACCACACTTCTTTTTTGAGAAAGAGATCACTAGATTTGGATGTCCAAGGATTTCAATGAGTGACCAAGGTACTCACTTCGTCAATAGTACTATCAAGGTTATGACTGAGGAGTTTTTATTTTATCAATAGAAGAGTACACCATACCACCCTCAAGAAAATGGAAAAGTAGAACCCTTCAACAAGATCTTGGAGAATTCCTTGACAACGATTAGAAATGCTAACAAGGATGATTGGGATTTGAAAATACTAGCAATACTATAGTCATACATAAAAACATGTAAAACGTTGATAGGACATACACCATTCAGGATTGTTTATCCACATGAAGGAGTAGTACCATTGGAATTTTGGGTACCTAGTCTGTGCGTTGTAGCCATTACTAATATGAAAAAATGGATCACAATAGAAGAAAGTCTAAGTCATCTCATTGAGATGGAAGACGATAGGATCCTGGAAGGATTTCACCGGGAAGTAAAAAAAGCCAGAGACAAAGCTTAGAATGACAGACATATCAAGAAGAAAAGTTTCAAGGAAGGAAACTTAGTCTTTCTATATGACAACAAATTCTTTCAACATCCGGGTAAATTTAGAATGCATTGGATAGGGCCATATGGATTCCATCATGTAACATATGGAGGATCTGTGCGACTAAAGGATCTAGTATTAATCAAATTGAAGGAAATTATCAATGGGAGTTGATTGAATCTGTACAGAGGAAGTTGACCTCACCAAGTAATAATAGGGACAGTGCAGTAAGGCTATAATGTATATAGTGTACCATAGTATATATTAGACATAAAAATGACAAAACCAAACAAAGGAAAAAGCAAAGAAAAGAAAATACAAAAATACAAATGGAAGAAAATAAAAAAACATAGAAAACATTGTGTGTAGGAGTTATCGCATTAGATATCAGAATACCACGTGCAGTAAAAAGAAAAGTTGGCGAGAATGTACTGAAGAAATGAAAAATAACTGAGAAAAGTTCTATAAATGGCAGAAAAGGAACAATTATTCAACACTTAGCGAATTTTGAGCTTAGAAAGATTAGAAGAATATGTTCCCTAATTTTGAAATTGTCACCTTGGCCAACCAAGCTTACAATAGTCACACAGAATGGCTCCACTAAATTTGAGGTCGTCAGGCTAGTTTATCAAGTTCACCTAACATGGTCAGAGGCGTAAGGAAACAATACAACTCACAACCATAATTGAGCTTGAGGGCATGACCACCTTGAAGCTAGATTACAGTATCCTGACGCGGGTTGAGTAAGAGCTCCAGACCACACAATGAGGAGAAGTAGGGCAGAGATCGGGAGCCAGGAATGCGGATTCAAACCCTAACCCTGAGAAGCTGAGAATACTGTCCCACTCACAAGAAGAAGTCTAGGTCGAGGACATAATATACCAGCCAGACTCACCCAGGGACAAGGAGGGCACAGAAGCCACCGAGGTGGGCACATCTATGGTGGGACAAAAAATAAATACCCCCAAGAGACTCTATATTTACTTACCCTTCATTCAAGATGCAATGCCCATTGTCGAGGACATGTTAAGGAAAGTGCCTAGGTTGCGCTACGCAAACCATGACGTGCGCGATGCAGAAAAATTCTCCGAGTTGGCTGAGGAATTATTTTTGATCAACACAGAAGAGGTTGGACCCCTAGGAAGGAAAAAATTAGAGCCCAGGTAGTGGATTATAGGTTTATACAACTCCGACATCATGCATTTTCTAGACATTCCACACTTTAGGCGAGACAACAATGTTGGCCTATGCATCAAACAATTAGTGGCTCGGGTCCATGGGGGCATCATGTGGATGTAAAGGCCAATACAGATAGACATGGAACTCATTTCCAAGATTATAGGCTTGAGCATACTCGACACACAACCATAATATTTTCTTGAAAACAAGGCAGGCAAGAAGGAACTAGCAGAGCAGGTGAATGCACAGTTTGGCATGACGTGGGGTAATTGAAACCTCATCATAAAAAAAATCAATGATTATGTGACATGGTTCACCAGGAAACTCAAATTGTGCAATCTACGAAAGAATTTTTTCCAAAAGGAAGCCCTTACAGGTGTAATCATAGTAGCAACGTAGTGCACAAAAGGAATGATGTTTAGTTGGGAATAATATTTGTTGAACCAATTATTACTGGACTGTCACAACACGCAAAATAATTGAATTGAGTTCCATTACTCCTAGCTGATGATATTTGTCGCGTTCGCAGGGTGGCTAGAACCTAGGTACATCACCTTCATCACTAGTATGGGTAAGTGCTACGTATCCAGGTACAAGTCCCTCTGGCACACAAAGGATGGTAAATCATAGCAGGAAAACAACGTGGTTCTTTCCATTCTACTAGAATAAATCTAGCAGAGCATTGCCAACACATGGTGTATCCTGAGGGAGGTTTCATAGGAAATCGAGGGGATTGTGAAGTTTAAGGAATCCTGACACTATAAATGGATCCAATATGTGAGGGATCACAAGCGAGCATGGATGAAGATGCACTACTTCATGACCAGAGAGGAGGAAAAGTGGATCATCAAAAATTGGTTTGCGCAGTGGAAACAACCATTAACAAAACCCACTGCCAGGACAGGTACAATACAATATACTAAACCTAAAGATACAACTGAGGCACGCTTGTCATCATGAATAGGGAGTCCAACTGGGAATACATGGAAAACAACAACATGAACAATTCCAAGTGGGAGCACAATCCAAAAACAATGAAGGTGAATGCCCATAGTAGCACAAACAGGAAGCCAACCACAAGTTGCGACGAAGAAGCCAACAAAGGGTCAGCAGGAAACATGTTGAGACACAACTAGTGGGGCACAAACCTCACAGTCAATAGAGGATATCATGGAAGGAACATATGCGCAAAGTAAAATGAAATATGACACAGGAGACCCGGACATCACCCTTACTTTGGATGATGTAGATCTCATCACAGACAAGGTCCAAGACATGAGTGAGAAAGTGATCAAAATAGTGGAGGCATAAAGAGAGAAGATCATGACCAAGTTGATAGAAGACCATATGAACATACAAAAACTATGAAACCCCACACAATATCAGGCCACCACATAACAACAAAAGGAAGTATCGAGGCCACCAACACAAAAGCAACATGAAGAGACGGTACAATTTTTCACCCATAGGAGAAACACATTTACCATCATGCACGAAATGATCAGGCTGGATCTAGAAAAAATGAAAGCATCACTATAGGAGGTCAAAGAGATGGAAATAATACTAGTGCAGATACCCACGAAGGCTCTCTACAGGATACAATAGAGTGTCATGAAGAAATTACAGTCGAGGGCCCACACAGATGCCACCAGCATATAGGTGAGCAAAGGAGTCATGAAAATTCTCCAAATAACATGTGACCAACTGACTACGGAGAAAGAAGAACATAAATATCACATGGATAGTCTCAAGAAGAGAGTGAATGCAACCTATAAAAAAATCCGATGCAACACAAAAATATCATAGCCCAACACATCAAAGATTATTGATCACAATGTGAAAACAACTGATCAACACGAGTAGGAGATTGAAAACCTTAAGGAAAAATTCACTCCTACAACTCCCCCGGAGGTGAAAGAACAAAGGAGGAAAGAAGCTATAGGACAAATGGATGAAATGGAAAGACAACTCAATGTAGTTGTGGACTTGTTTGATAAGGAAAATCAATTATGGAAAATGTTGGAGGAATATGAATAGGTCCACCAGTGGGAGAAGGAAGAAGGAAAGCTAAGTGCAACCATTCAAGACTTCAATAAGAGGTGGAGAACAATGAGCATCACCAAGCATCTCAAGGGAGCACAAGACATGAATAAGTTGCAAGCAATGTTCATAGTAGAGAATATGCAGAGGTAAGAGAGACAGTCATAGATGGAACCTCTCCATGAGATAACAGTGGAAATTATCATGAAGTTGGAGTAGGAAAAGAAGAACATGGCACACGAATGAGAAAATTTCACAGAAATGATTGAGGAGGATATCACAATGAAAGCATTAGAATCACTCAAGGAAAAGGCCGCACAGGTCCACACACGAGGAAGGGATCTTGCATAAAAGTTCCATAATCTAGCAGAGGTTGTCTAGGGCGCACACAAATCCTAGATGACCCGGGATGAGCCATATGTCAGTGTTGGGGGCCTATTGGGCACAAGCCCATTTTGAGGAAAATACTATTTTTGGAAAGAAAAGCACGGAGTGGGAAAAATAAAGTTGGAAGGAAAAGTAGAACGTGCGAGGAAATCATGGAAGGAGCACATGCAAGGAAACCTAACTACATTAGGGTTAGGTATTTTGTAAGATATGGTAATGGTTGATAAGACACGAATATGTAGAAGTAAGTGCCTAGGAGGTCTAGGTAGAGAGAGTTCAGAGGTTAACATGAAAAAAAAATATTGTTTTACGCAGATATACTATAGATTGTAGGCACTGTAACCTTTTTGTAAGATGTTGAGCTAGAGGAGAGTCGAGCAACTTGGTGCAAGGGTTAGATCATAAGATAAGGATCCTGGTGTGATCTAGTCAACCTCATAGGGATCGAGAATCCTGTTGAGAAATTAATATCAAATATTGTAAGTGTGTGTGGTGCAATATATTGCAGAAGCATAATAAATCTTTAGGTATCCCATGAGAGCATGAACCACAGTAGATCATGTGTTATGGGAACTATTTATTGTTTATTTCTTTGTTGTCAATGGTAAGTTCTTAGATAGATGTCTTGATGAAGTAGTTATATCTATTCATTTACATGCATGGATAAAGAATGACAAGAGATTAAATCTAGATGTATGAGATAGTAAATGAATGAAGATTACATAGTACAATCCCAAATCCCCACTCATTCCCATGCTGTAAGCACCTGATCATTCAATCCACCCATAGAACTATGTCAGGTGAGACTATGCAATACACTCTATGTGTTGTATTACCTTCTAGTTTACCAGGAGGGTCGATAGTTTTAGAATGCATTGTTGGAAGATTGGTAGATCTGAACCTGGGTTAGCCTAAGAAGTAGCAAGATAATAGTAACCAACATATATAAATTATAAATAATATTTACAATTTTTACATAATCCATATGTTACTCATTTTTAACTTATTTAACAGAGTATTTAAATCATTCATTTGTGTGCATTTATTCATATAAATACCAAAATCATTTCAATTAAAAATAAAATGAAAAGGAATTGAAGTACAACAAGAAAGAATGAGGAATGATTTCAATTATTTTACAACACCATGAGGAAAACAAGAGTAAGTAAGAAGAGGAATCGAACAAGTTCAACGAACAACAATGGATTTGGTGTTGATATTATAACATGAATATGATTATTTTTTGCATATAATAGTGGGATTGGATTGAGTTGTTAATATGCAATTTTGAAATGTCATTTAGATGGTGTTTTTATTTTTTTTAAATAATAGTTTAAAAATTTATTATAACTTACTCGTTAATTACCAATGATGATAGTTATCGTTGGTCATCATTTGTGTTTATGGACTAATTCAAATTAGTTATTTAAGAAAAATTTTGTCACCTAAAATTACCCAGTAGTGATCCATAAGGGGGTATATGATGCCTCTCAATATTAGGCCCTTACCTTGTTTTCTTATGTCCAATAAAGAAAAATATCTACAATATCCCATGGTGTCATATTTAAATCTATAATAACGAGGTCATATGTTTTGAAGTGGCATTTAGCCTTGGTCCCATACATAAAATTTTATACCTCCAATTGGCATTTAACCTTTTAACCCAAAAAGAACAACATTACTATTTTATAAGTTAAATATTTGAATTTACATAAACTAAATCATATACTGATAATTTTCTATTTCTTGTTCATCTTTTAATACATTTTTGAAGATTGGTAATTTTATTTAAAGGAACATAATTGGTTTTGTTAAGAAAAGAAGGATCTAATCTCATAACTATCCAAAACAAAACATAAACAACAGTTGCATCTTTTGGATACATGAATTACAAAAAAAAAAAAAACTTTGATACTGAAAAATGACACATGTTATCCCTCTATGCAAAATGTCTACAAAATATAGAACTAGAATTGAAACTCCATAGATTCTATCTCTTCATTACCCATAAACTCGTAGAAGCCCATAGCCCCCATAGGAAGGGAAAAAGCCTCTTTGGACAACACATCTTCTTTTCCATTTAGCTCCTGATGGATATGGAAGAAAAAAATATAGTCAAAGGATTAGAGGACACTTTAGATATATCTAAGCAAGGTCTTGAGTCTTACATCTATCACCATTTCCTTTTTTAGTTCCCAATTGATTACGAGTTTGGAATCACCCTGTATCTGCAACTTATTTATGCACCTTTTTTAGTAGCTACCTCTAGTAAAGTACGCAAAGAAATAAACTCTGCCATGTTATCTGTACCTCTTCTTGGCAGATAACGAACATGAAAATAGTAATTTTTCTTCAGAAAAGAACAAATTTGACCCCAAAAACTAGAGGATTTCCTTGGAAATCCCCATCAATGATCCCCAAGGTAATAGAAAAATCCAATTTTGGCATGGATGGAAACCACAGATCTTCAATTTTCAGGTCTATCATAAATTCCTTAGCCATATTGAGAATTATTCTAGTTGTAACCTCTATAGGAATATCTTTGTACCTAAAGATACTGAAATTTCATGCCCACTAGAGACTAGAAACCAAGCAACTAGGTGATGTAGGAGCATCACCAAACCATCAAGCGAGCCAGCGCAAAGGCAGAAGACAGCTGGATAAGCCAGCACACATTTTGAATTGCTTTGGGATTGTTGCACGATCTTAAATGATTCATTTAAGAGATGGTGCACTTGTGTATTGTAATGGACCTTGAGCGGATAGCTCTCGTCCTTTAGGTAGATAGTCGACATTTAATAGATTTAATGTAGTTAGATAGGAATTTAAATTGTAGATTTGATAGCTTAGAGTCCAAGAGGGAAAACGGATATAGACACCCTCCTTTGTACATTGTAACATATAAGTAGCATTACCAAGCATTCTAGATGAAGAGCATAAGAGCAAGCAGGGAACTGTGTGAAGAACACCCATGTATAGGCATTTGAATTAATAGAAGAACTCTTATTCAAATTCATGGTTTGTGTTGATTCTCTGTATGTTGATGTGGATATGCTCATGGATGTTTATTTCCTATTATACACTTGCTTTTATATGGTGTGTATGTGATTTCATGGTTGAATTGAAGTCTGAAGGGAAGAAGGAATTAGTTTCAATTATTTCTCTATTTTGAACCAGAGAATTCCTGCAAGGAGTGCAGTCAAATTTGTCCGCAAGGAGTGCATTGACTGAAGGGTTCAATTAGAGGTAACTTTTGTTTCTATTCATCTCAGGAGTGTAGTGGCATAGTGTCATGCAAGGAGTGCGCAGGCCAAGGAGAAGTCTCAGAGTTACGATTATGAGGGAAGCATCGAAGACTGCTACTGCAGGAGTGCACAGAGTTGAGAGACCTCTACACTCAGTCGAGGTTGAAGGTTTGCCGCAAGGAGTGCATGCAAAGATTTCTCTTTTCCTAAGAGACTTGGAGTTGTGGAAAAGCTCAGGAGGAGTAGGCCTTCGAATTCATCGAGGGATTTCACAGAGGGGTTGTGCATTTAAGTGTTTGAGCAAGCGTTGAAAGCTCACGTGTAGGAGAAGAAGTCTTCATGGGAAGAAGTACTCTTTTTAGTTCACAGAAATCCATTAGGAAGAATGGACAGTCAAAATCCTCTGAGGAGATTTCACGAAGTTCCGAGGAACGTTCGATCTCGTGGAGGTGCTAGGAGGTTACGGTGAGAATTTCTAGGAGTTCGAATCTCAGGAGGGAGTAGACCTGTCGATCTGAGATAGAAGGAGCCATCGGATATGCACGTGACATTGCATATCGGACAATCGTGAGTTGAAGCTCCGAGTGATCGCAATGAGAATTGTGACATCGCGATCCATGATATCCCGATAGGATCAGAACAATCTATTGTGTGGAACGCGTGTTAGGAGATCTCGAGGGGTCGGGGATCAGAGAATCAGAGTTTTCAAGGGCAAGAAACTCTTGCAACTCGGAATCGCGATCCGCAATATCCTGACGGGGAGTCGTGTGGGCCACAGCAGGAGATAGTGGAGGGCAGGTGGCATAGTATTGGGGATCGGGAAAAGGTAAGTCCTGAATCCTTTGACATCAGGGTTCGGGATCCCGCAAATTCTGAAATCCCAATCGAAGTGATGGGGTGTGGAAAGGTCAATCCACACGTGCGCATTGAAGATTCGGTGCATTGGGTATCGGGAGTCGACGATTCAGGGTGCATGGCATTGCGAGTTGTGAAATCGTGATAGAGTAGAAGTTCTGATAAGGTGAGAGAAAGTCAGCGTTGACCGAAACCATTGGGTCTCAGGGATTTGAGAGCCCAGTGATCGATAGTGAACTTGCGAAGCGGCGAGTTCTGATCCTTCGATAAGCCAAGGAAAGGGGGGATCGCGCGAGAGAAGAGAATCTGTGGGTGTATATTTCTCGATAGGGAAATAGAAGAACATTTGAGTTCTTTGGGCCGTGGAGTGAGAAGGTCCTGTGAGAGCGGTCGTGCTCCAAGGAGTGTGGTTGTTTCAGTTGTGGTATCAGAGCACAAGAATTTCTTTGTTTTCTATAGCAGAGAAGAAGAAGTTCACCATGCCGTACAGAAGAGAGAGACAATCACCCGATCCAGAGGATAGAGAGGTGCGGAGAAGAGGTAGGCAGGTAGGAAATCCAGAAATGGAAAGATAGATGAGACATCTGTGAACAAGACTCAAGGAGATGGAGACAGCTTAGAGACTCACAGCTAGTGCAGAGGATCTTAGTGATTCCGACAGAAAAATAGAGTCTTAACACGAGGAGGAGTTTGCAGCTAAAGATGCATCAACGAAGCGATTGATTAAATCCATTTCCAGAATGGGTGCAAAGGCCAAGATGGACATTCCAGTCTCTGAGGGGAATCTGGATGCAGAGGAGCTATTGGACTAGATTAGAGCTCTTGACACCTACTTCGATTATGAAGATATCGAAGAGGATAAGAAGTTTAGACATGCTGTCACGTGCTTGAAAGGACATGCAGCATTATGGTGGGATGAGCTACAAACAAATAGACGCTACAAAGGCAAGTAGAAGATCAAGAGTTGGGATCGAATGATTGCAAATATGAAGGCGAAGTTCATCCCAAGAGATTACCAAATTACTCTGTTCAGGAGAATGTAGAACCTAAGACAGAAGCTAATGACAGTGAAAGAATACACTGAGAAATTCTATCGATTGAACATCAGAGCAGGTCATTGGGAGAGTGATGATGAGAAGGTTGCCATATATCTGAATGGTTTGAGATACGACATTCAGGATGAATTATGCATGGTTACCATCAGGATGGTGGAGGATGCTTATCAGATGGCTTTGAAAGAAGAAAAAAAGTTGATTCGTAAGCAAGGTCAGCGAGGGCGAGGCAGAAGTCAGCCCAGAGGAAAAACAGTTGTCCAGGACAAATACCAGAAGCCCAAGGAGGAATGGAAGAAACCTCAGGGTAGACTTGAAAGAGGTGGGACCTCACAACAACAACCATATCTTGAACAAAGAGGACAACATACAGAGCAGAGGGGAGATTATGCTAACGCAAACACTTTTCCTCATACTAGAGGTAGAGGAAGAGGTCGAGGAGGAGTAATCACATGTTTCACATGTGGAAAGAATGGGCACAAGTATTACAAGTGTCCAGAGAAAAAGAAGGACATTAGAGAATCTCACATCATCGAAGCGCAAAAGAAGGATGTTGAGGCCGAAGACACAGAAGGTGGAAGGTCATTGATGATGCGTAAAGTTCTCTTAACACCCGGAAAGGAGGTGGAGGACCCAGCTCAAAGGACCAGACTTTTTAGAATATCTTGGAAGACCAAGGATAGGGTATGCAAGGTTATTGTGGACAACGGTAGCACAGGTAATCTTGTTTCGACTGAGATGGTGGAGAAGCTAGAAATGGAGACAACTGATCACCCAAGTCCATACAAAGTTTCATGGCTACAGAAGGGACATCAGGTGAGTGTCACTAAACAATGTTTAGTTGAATTCAAAATAAGGGAATATAATGATAAAGTACTCTGTGATGTCATTCCCATGGATGTATGTCATCTATTGCTGGGTAGACCATGGCAATATGACAGAAATGTGATTCATGATGGGAGAATGAACACATATACCCTGGAGAAGGATGGGAGGACACACAGGTTTCTTCCGATAAAAGATAAAGAGGTGAAGCCGGAAGCATGTAACACAATACTTCTCATGAGTGGGAAGGATCTTCTTACAGAGATGGAGAAGAAAGAAGATCCACAATTCTTTGTGGTCAGGAAACCGAGGATTGTTCTCACTAGCACAAGAGTGGATGATTTGCCAGATGAGGTTTAAGAACTATTGGAAGAGTTCATTGACATCATAGTGGATGAATTACCTCGTTCATTTCCACCGATGGGAAGTGTGAGTGATCACATAGACCTCATACCAAGAGCCAGTTTGCCAAACAAATCTGTGTATAGATTGACGCCACAAGAAAATGAGGAAGTCAAGAGGCAGGTCTAGGAGTTGATGGACAAAGGATTAGTCAGAGAAATTTTGAGCCCATGTGTTGTTTCGACAGTACTCAGTCCGAGGAAGGATGGAGGATGGAGAATGTGTACTGATTCCAGAGTGATAAATAAGATAACCATCAGGTACAGATTTCCATTGCCGAGAATGGATGATCTAATGGACATCTTGAGTAGGGAAAAGTATTTTTCAAAGATAGATTTGAAAAGAGGATACCACCAGATTCACATGAGAGAAGGCGATGAGTGGAAGACAACCTTCAAGACCAACGAAGGACTATATGAATGGTTAGTCATGCCGTTTTGTTTGACGAATGTGCCAAGTAACTTTATGAGGTTGATGAATGAAGTCCTAAGAGAATTCATTGGAAAGTTTGTCATTGTGTATTTGGATGATATACTGATTTACAGTAAATCAGAGGCAGAACATCTGAAGCATTTGGCCATTGTGATGAGGAAACTACAACAGGAGAAGCTATTGATTAATATGAAGAAGTCCTCATTTATGAAGATAGAGCTCATTTATTTGGGTTTTGTTATTTCAGCGAATGAGTTGAGAATGGATCTAGATAAGGTAGAAGTAATTAAGAATTGGCCATCACCGAGAAATGTGTTCGAGGTGAGAATTTTTCATGGTTTAGCTAGTTTGTACCGAAAATTCATCAGGAATTTCAGTGGAATTAGCGCAGCAATGATGGATATAGTGAAGAAGCGGCATAAATATTTTCCCTGGACAACAGAGGCTGAGAAGAGCTTCAATTTGTTGAAGCAGAAGATCACATAATAGTCAGTGTTGGTGTGGCCAGATTTCATGAAGACATTTCAGGTGAAATGTGATGCAAGTGGATTTTCCATAGGAGCGGTCTTGAGTCAGGAAGACAGGCCAGTTGCATATTTTAGTGAGAAGCTGGATGAAGCAAAACTAAAATACTCCACATATGATAAATAATTTTATACTATCATACAAGCACTGAAGAAGTGGAGGCATTACTTGATCCTGAAAGAGTTTGTATTGTACAGTGATAATCATGCATTACAGTTTGTGACTCAACAGGAGAAGTTGAATTAGAAACATGCTAAATGGGTAGAGTATATGCAAAATTTCACATTTGTGATTAAGAATATTTCTGGTACTACAAACAAAGTGGCTGATGCTTTGAGCAGGAAATGTTTGTTGTTGCAGGAATTCCGAGTCAAAACATTGGGTTTTGAAAATTTCAGGGACATGTATGCAGGTGATGCAGATTTTGCAGATGCATATGAAGTAGCTGAGAATCCAATTCTCAGTGAAAGAAGCCCATGGATAGATTATATGATCCAGGAAGGAATCATGTTCAGAGGCAATCAACTGTGTATTCCGAGATGCTCCATGAGGGAGAACTTGTTGAAGGAGAAACACAATGGTGGATTGGCAGGACACTTTGGCCATGAAAAAACATTCGCTAAACTAAATGAGTCATATTTTTGGTTGGGGATGCGAGTAGATGTCAAGAAATTTGTTGACAGATGTCGAGTTTGCCAGCATTCGAAGGGGAGGAAACAGAATGTGGGGTTTTATCAGCCATTGCCCATACTAGAGAGGCCATGGGAGGCGATCAACATGGATTTTGTATTGGGTTTGTCGAGGAAACAAAGAGGTGTTGATTCCATCTTTGTGGTGGTAGAAAGGTTTTCTAAAATGGCAGATTTCATTCCATGCCAGAAGACTAGAGATGTGACTCATATCGCAAATTTGTTTTTCAAAGAAACCATTCGACTTCATGGATTGCCGAAAAGAATAATTTCGGACAGGGACACAAAATTCATAGGGAATTTTTGGAGGACGCTATGGAAGAAGCTAGGAAATAACTTGGCGTTTAGTTCTACTTATCATCCGCAGACGGATGGACAAATGGAAGTGGTCAACAAAAGTCTAGGAGACTTGCTGAGAAGCTTGGTGACAGAGCACCATAGCAGCTGGGACCATGTATTACCACAAGCAGCGTTCGTATACAACGATTTAGTGAATCGAAGTACAGGGAAAAGTCAATTTCAGGTTGTATATGGAATGCAACTGAGAGGAGTCTCTGAGTTAAGGGATTCAGAACAAACTACGACTAGCAGTACTAGTGCAGAAGAATTTGCTGAGGCAATGAAGGAACTTCACAGTCAGGTGAAGGAGCGACAGTTGAAATCAAGCCAGGAGTATAAGCGTAGAGAAGATCAACATCGGAGACAACTTCAGTTTGAAGTTGGAGATTTAGTTCTGGCACATTTGAGGAAGGAAAGGTTCCCAAGGGAAACATACAATAAATTGAAGATGAAGAAAATCAAGCCATGCAAGGTCTTGAGAAGATTTGGAGAAAATGCATATGAGATTGAGTTGTAGGATGACATCGGAATATATTTGATATTTAATGTTGCAGACTTATACCCATACAAGGCTGGGAAAACAGAGGATGGAGCTAAGGAACCAGTGATCCAGTGGATAAAATAATTTCCATTTGCAGAGAAGCCACAGATGGAGTGCATACTGGACAAGAGAGTGGGTAAAAAGACCAGGAGGAAGCAATATTATGAGTATTTGGTCAAGTGGAAGAATCATCCAGTGGAGGATGTGAGCTGGGACAATGAACTAGTGATACAAAATCATGGATAGACCATGCAGGAGCTCATGGACAGGATCCCATGAAAGTTTTCAAGCCGAGGAGTATGATGCAGGAGCATAACCAAACCATCAAGCAAGCCAGCGTGAAGGTGGAAGACAGCTGGATAAGCCAGCACACATTTTGAATTTCTTTGGGATTGTTGCGTGATCTTAAATGATTCATTTAAGAGATGGCACACTTGTGTATTGTAATGGACCTTGAGTGGATAGCTCTCGTCCTTTAGGTAGATAATCGACATTTAATAGATTTAATGCAGTTAGATAGGAATTTAAATTATAGATTTCATAGCTTAGAGTCCAAGAGGAAAAACAAATATAGACACCCTCTTTTGTACATTGTAACATAGAAGTAGCATTACCAAGCATTCTGGATGAAGAGAAGAAGAGCAAGCAGGGAACTGTGTGAAGAACACCCATGTATAGGCATTTGAATTAATAGAAGAACTCTGCTTCAAATTCATGGTTTGTGTTGATTCTCTATATTTTGATGTGGATATGCTCATGGATGTTTATTTCCTATTATACACTTGCTTTTATATGGTGTGTATGTGATTTCATGGTTGAATTGAAGTCTGAAGGGAAGAAGGAATTAGTTTCAATTGTTTCTCTATTTTGAACCAGAGAATTCCTGCAAGGAGAGAAGTCGAATTTGTCCGCAAGGAGTGCGTTGACTGAAGGGTTCAATTAGAGGTAAATTTTGTTGCTATTCATCTCAGGAGTGCAGTGGCACAGTGTTGTTCAAGGAGTGCGCAGGCCAAGAAGAAGTCTCAGAGTTATGATTCTAAGCGAAGCATCGAAGACTGCTGTTGTAGGAGTGCACAGAGTTGAGAGACCTCTACACTCAGTTGAGGTTGAAGGTTTTCCACAAGGAGTGCGTGCAAAGAATTCTCTTTTTATAAGAGACTTGGAGTTGTGGAAAATCTCAGGAGGAGTAGACCTTCGAATTTGTCGAGGGATTTCACAGAGGGGTTGTGCATTTAAGTGTTCGAGCAAGCATTGAAAGCTCGCGTGCAGGAGAAGAAGTCTTCATGGGAAGAAGTACTCTGTTTAGTTCACAGAAATCCATTAGGAAGGATGGATGATCGAAATCCTCTGAGGAGATTTCATGAATTTCCAAGGATCGTTCGATCTCGTGGAGGTGACAGGAGGTTATGGTGAGAACGTCCAGGAGTTCGAAGCTCAGGAGGGAGCAGAGCCATCGATCTGAGACAAAAGGAGCTGTTGGATCTGCACATGACATTGCATATCGGGCAATCATGAGTTGAAGCTCTGAGTGATCACAACGAGAATTGTGACTTCGCGATCCACGATATCCCGATAGGATCAAAACCATCTATTGTCTGGAACGCATGTTAGGAGATCCCGAGGGGTCGGGGATTGGAGAATCGGATTTTTTGAGGGCAAGAAACTCTTGTAACTCATAATCACGATCCATGATATCCCGATGGGGAGTCGTGTGGGCCACAGCAGGAGATAGTGGAGGGTAGGTGGCATAGTATCGGGGATCGGGAAAAGGTAAGTCCCGAATCCTTTGACATCAGGGTTCACGATCCCATGAATTCCGAAATCCTGATTGAAGTGATGGGGTGTGGAAGGGTCAATCCACACGTGCGCATCGGAGATTCGACGCATTGGGTATTGGGAGCCTGCGATTCATGGTGCATGACATCACGAGTTGCGAAATTGTGATAGAGCAGAAGTTCCGATAAGGTGAGAGAAAGTCAGCATTGACAGAAGCCATCGTGTCTCGGGGATTCGAGAGCCCAGTGATCGATAGTGAAATTGCGAAGCCGCGAGTTCTGATCCTTCGATAAGCCAAGGAAAGGGGGGATCATGCAAGAGAAGAGAATCTGTGGGTGTATATTTCCCGATAGGGAAATAGAAGAACATTTGAGTTCTTCGGGCCATGGAGTGAGAAGGTCCTGTGAGAGCAATTGTGCTCCGAGGAGTGAGGTTGCGTCACTGGGAAAACCTTCGAAACGTTGGATTAAATTGTCTCATAGTTAGTCCTTTAAGTGGTCCTCCAAACATGTTTTATTCCAAGAGGCTGGTGACTTGAGGTTAGGCTAGAAAATCCTTGGGACCTAGGTTGCAAAGGCACAATCAATAAATATATTAGAGGTGGATTATTCATGGTTTTTGTATAGAGAACATCTTCTTGGGCCCACCTAGCCTCTTTTGATCCTCACCTCGATTACAGATATATTCCCTTTTGAACAAGTGAATTTTCCCTTGGATAACATACCCCTATACCAAGAGAAAAAATTACATTTGACACTACCATTCCTATAAATTCATTTTGTCCATCGAGAAAGAGAGAAGGAGGAGAAGGATGATGCACCTCATTCATGACATTTTCCAATCCACTCCAATCTGCGAGATCAATCCGACTCTCGATGAAAATCATTACTTGCAATGGACATCAAGAAGAAAACAAATATATCCTATTCTAATGGATTAGACAAGATCAATTCATCTATGCAGATTAAGACAACTATAGACAAGCATATGTAAATAGACACTTGAATAAAATACGACAAGTATATTAGTTGAGAAGCAAGAAAAATTATAGACCACGAATGATGTCAGTTACAACTCCTACAATCTCTCCTCGTCCAATCCTTACATGAATCCCACGATCATAAGTCTAATATCTAAAAGATTCCTCCATAATCAAAAGTTTGATACCTCTAATCTTCATTTTCTTTCACCATGCAAATCCGTCGTTATATAGGATTTGGAGGCTTAACCACCATGGAAATCCCTCATTATATAGGATTTGGAGGCTTAACCACCATGGATAGGATCACTCAGTAGATCCACTAAATTGGGATCTCCAAGATTTTTAGCGAGAAAATATTTCTCAAGGATTTTAGGGAGAAAATATCTATCAAGGATTTTAAGGAGGAAATATCTTTCAAGATCCACCAAATTAGGATTTTGGTTTGAGAAAATATCTCAACCATCCATGATATTTTCAACTTCTCCTTCGGATTAGGAAACAAAACGTGAGGTGGATTCTCACACTAAATTGATTTCATTTTTATGAATACTAATGAATAATTCATGTGCACATAGTATTTTGACCTTCATATGATATATTTCTCCACCACATTGACTAGGGATTGTGAAAAATGTTATTTCATGGTGCCAAGGTGTTGTGACACTTAGTAAAGTGTATGGTACACTTAGTAAGGTGCTTACGACACTTTACGACACTTGCAACACTTAGGGTGCGTAACGTAAGTGTGACATTTTAATGTGTGACATTTTGATGTGCAACTCATGCAATATACTCATTGTCATTCATACCAATAAATATTATGATGATGAGAAGGAGGAACATCATATCTAATGAGTCCAACCTCCAAGTGAAATAAGCAACTCTAATGGTGAATCCTCGTCTCAAATGTGCCAATTAGATAACAAAAACATTTTTCCACTATTTGGTCTTGATGTTTTACATCCAAGAAGGGATGAAGAATGGAAGGATAATAATTGATATTTATTTTTATTTTTATTTTTATTTTATCTTTATATAAATTATATATACTAATATTTTTTAGATAATGTATATGTTACTCATTTTTAATTTATTTAACAAAGTATTGAAATTTTACATTAAAACAAGGACCAAAGACTAAAGTAATTATCGTATGTCTAATTGCTTTTAGATATTATTTATAGTTATATTTTTAAGTGTTTAGATAAATGTTAGTTTAAGTTTTTAACCTACTAAATTTGATAAAAGTTTTAACTTGAATCAATTTATATAAATTTTTATTATTATTATTAATTTAAATAAACACTAGATAAACCACTCATTTTTGTAAGCTATATTTATTATTTGTTTTTAATAATCAAAATTGTATAGATTTATTAATATTAATATCAAAAACATTTGAATTAAAAATAAAATGAAGAGGAATTGAAGTACAACTAACCATAATAAGAATGGTTTTAATTATTTTATAGGACTATGTGAGAAAACTTCAACTACAAGAGAAAGACAAAGAATATGTAAGAAGATGAATACAACAACTTAAATGAACAAAAATGGCTAAGTGATTAGAGGGAATGTTTTTGAGGTTTATTTTTTTAAGACTCACAACATTGAATTTTGGTAGGTTTTTTTTTTTTTTTTTTAAGACTTTTTGTGTTGATATTATAATATGAAACCTATTATTTTTGTATTTAATGGTGGGATTGGGTTGAGTTGTAAAGATGTAATTTTTAAGTGTTATTTAGATAGTTTTTTTATTTTTTTTAAATAATAGTTTCAAAATTTATTATAACTTAGTGGCTACTTATTAATGATGATAGGTATTGTTGTCCATCATTTGTGAATATGGAATAATTCAAATTAGTTATTTAAGGAAAATTACATCACCTAAAATTACCTGCAAGTGATCTATAAGGGGGTATATGATGCCTTATGTCCAAAAAAGATTAGTTCTTAACCAATTAGGATTATTTGTAGGTCTTATTTGAGGACCCAAAGATAGTGTCAACAAGTACCTAAAATTTCCTATGGTGTCATAAACAAAGCTATAATAATGAGGTGATATGTTTTGAAGTGACATTTAACTTTGGTCCCATACATGAAATAATATCCTACCTCCAATTCTCATTTAACCTTTCAACTCTAAAAAAATAACATTAATATTTATTAAAAAAATATTTGAATTTTTATAAACTAAATCATATAATGATATTTGTCTAATTATTTTTCACCTTTTAATATTTTTTTTAAGATTGATTATTTTATTTAAAGAAACATAATTGGATTTTTTTTAATTTTTTTTCTATATTTTAATTGTTTTATGATTAGTGGGAAATGTTTTTACTTGGTTTTTTTTATTTTCTAATTGATTTGTTAGAAAAATATGATAAATAATATAATTGTTTGTTTTCTAAATTGAAAATCATAAATTATATATATATATATATATATATGAAATAAAAAACTTTATATTTATTAGTGGTGAATATACATATTAGTAGTCCTCCAAAAATTGAAAGACAATCATAAATTTCATTCTATTCCATTATTACAAAAAGGATCTAATAAGGATCTAATATGATGACTATTAAAAACAAAACATAGACTGCAGTTACAAATTTTGGATACACGAATTACAAAAAACAAAACCTTCTTATTAAAAACAACAACACATGTTGTCACTCTACACAAAATGTGTGCAAAATATAAAACTAGAATTGAAATTCCATAGTTTCTATCTCTTCATTGCCAATAAACTCATAGAATCCCATGGCTTCCATAAGAAGGAACATAGCCTCTTTGGAAAACACATCTTCTTTTCCATTTAGCTTTTGATAGATATGGCAGAGACAAAACTAGTCAAAGGATTGAAGGACACTTGAGATATCTCTAAGCAAAGGATTGAGTCTCTCATATGTCACCATTGCCTTCTTTAGTTCCCAATGGATTACTAGTTTGGACTCACCTTGGATCTGTAGCTTCTTTATCTACCTTTTTTTAGTAGAAACCTCTAGTAAAGTACCAAAAAAAAAATGTTGTGTTATTATTTCCTCTTCCTTGTTGATAATGGACATGGAAATAATGATTTTTCTTTAGAAAAAGAACAACTCTGACCCCAAAAACTAGAGGCTGGACTTGACCAGCTCTGTCAAGGATCCCCCAAGGAATAGAAAAGTCCAATTTTAGCATTACTCTCAACCTTGGATCTTTAATTTGAGGTTCTATCATAAATTCCTTAGCCAGATTCAGAATGATTCTAGTAATAATCTTGGGAGGAATATATTTGTCCCTAAAGATATTGGAATTACATGCCCACCAACTTGAAAATAATGGAGCAAGAATCAGTTGTAAGTTTTATTCGTAAGCATTAGTGGTAAGCGTCAATTGCAAGTGTTAGTTCATAGTGAAATAGATATGTACAATCTAGTTATCTGTGGTTTGTTGTAACCTACTAATTAGAGTCATTTCCTATATACTGATGTATTGAATCTTCAATAAATAATATAGATCATGAGCGGAGTCTCACCTATGTGTTGGTTTTCTCATATTTTAAGCTGGTGTCAAAGCAAGTTGTAGATCCAGTTATGTGAGGCGAGATCCTATATTTCAATTTGAAAGTTCACGGGCACCCCCCTATACAGTGTTAGAGAGCGTCGACACTATCAAACTTATAAAACTGAAAAAATTGGGATACTCGTGCTCCTTATGTATGCATTCAAAAGTGTTGAGCACCAGCGCCCCCCCTTCCACACACAGCACAGAGAGCACTGTGAATTTCGCCTAGCGCTCCCCCTTTTGAATGCGTGGAGCATCGTTCATATTTTTATTGAGTGAGCATTTAAAATTCATGCCATAATTTGCATGAGGTTGTAGCGTGGAGGTAGTTTCCATGCATGAGCTCATGGAGGTAGCGTCGAGGTAGTTTGCATGCGTGGAGTTTGAAGCGTGATTTTCTTTTTGGTGTCAAGGTTTGCATGAGTTGAAATATAAAGGATATCTTATATATGAGAGTTTTTGCATAACTGTGATTTGCATGCGTTGAAATATAAAGGAGATTGATTTTATATATGAGATTTTTATATATATGTGAGTTTCTTTTTATATGTGGAGCATTGAATAAGAGTGCCACATTTGCATGCGTTTGTTATTTGAGAGTGAGGTTTAAGTGAGTGGATGAAATATATGTGAGAGATTTTTTATATGAGATGTTTTTACATGTGAGAAATGAGCATGAGTTTTTTTTATGTATGGAATGGTGTTAAGGATTATTTTATTTAAGGTTTTTTTCTAAGAAATCTAAGAGTCAAGATAGAGTCGGATCGGTGAATTTGAAGGCAGAGCGACGGACTGTTCAACACTTGACGAAAGTTTCATAGTCTTGGTGATTCATCGTTGGTGATACAAGGATCCATTGTGTGGTTAGACAAGAAGACATTTGTAGAGATGGAAAATCCTCTAGCAGAGACCTACCTCAACGAAGCCAACAAATTAGATGGATCGAATTTAATTAACTTGAAATTCAAGATGCAGATGCTCATGGAAGGCTATGGTGTAAGGGAAGTGAAGTGAAACCTATTGCGATTGCAGGTGCGACAACAACACATATCCAAGATTGGGAGAAGCATGAAAACAAGGCAAAGGTATTGTTGCACATGTCTGTTAAAGATAACATAATTCCACATATTAGAGAAGATAAAGCTTCTGTTGAAACTTGGACAACACTTAAATCATTGTATGAGACTAGCAACACAAAACACATTTTGTTCCTGAAATATAAATTGCTAGGCATTAAGATGGATGGAAATGAATCTGTTAGTTAATTTTTGGGTCACATTAAAGAGGTGCAAGACAAGATAGAAAATACAAGGTAAACTGTTTTCAACACTGATCTTGTCACTATTACCTTAAATGGTATGCTAGAAGATTATCAGATGTTCATAACAAGTTTCGAAGCAAGGGAAAAACCTCCTACTTTTGAAGAACTGACAGGTATTTTGCTGCAAGAGGAAAATAGGCACGGGAATTTGAAGCCTCAGAATAAAGATTTGGTATTCTGGTCAAATAAGAGATCTGCAAGAGGGAGATTAGGAGAAAGAGGAGGAGGAGGTATTTCATGGCATAGAGACAGTTCATCATAGAGAAGACAATCTCCAATGTCGAATCAAGGTATGAAATCTAAGATGAATGATTCAAAGAGTTTTTTTTATTGTGGTCGACCTGGAAATATTGTTAAATATTTTCATAAGAATAAGAGTGATGAGGCTATGAATAAACCTAGAACACATTCATGTCATTACGCAAAAAAATCTTCAAATCATGATCTCAAATTATTCATTGCTAGTGATGATATTGATGAACCCCCAAATTTTGATTCATGGGATCTTAGGTTGTTTGTGTCTAGTGCTGATTTATCTGTTGAAACAGATGAAATTGATGCCTAGTTTGTTGATTCCGGAGCATCAGTACATATGACCTGTAATAAGAACTGGTATGCTAATTTTAAAGAAACACAGAATGGTGCCAGCATATATCTTGGATATGACCTCACTCATCGGATGAAGGGATACAAAGACATTCATGTGACATTGTTGAATGATACTATTCTTCACATTCACAATGTGGTGTATGTTCGAGGGATAAAGAAAAATTTGATCTTTGTGTCCACCAATATAGATCAGAACTTGAAGGTTGAATTCTTCAAGAATTATTGCATAGTGAAAGATCTGCTAGATTAATTAAAAACTATTGCAACGGGAGTCAGAGCAGGAGGCCTATACAAACTTAATGTTACCAACAAAACACATCACACATTAAATTCTGCAACTATTCCAACAAAGATTCTTTGGCATCAAAGGTATGGCAACATCAATCATCCTGATTTATTGTTATTACAAAAAAAGAATATGGTTGAAGGGATTCCCATGTTAAAGAATGAGAATGTTTCTTGTAATGGATGTTTATTAGGAAAGATGCACATAGATGAATTCCCCTCTAATCCTGATAAGAAAAAGAGAGATGTGTTAGATCTTGTGCATATTGATGTTTGTGGGCCTATGCATACTAGGTCTTTAGGAGGTTCATTTTACTTTCTGTTATTTATTGATGATAGCACGAGATACACATGGGTTTATTTTCTTAGAATAAAAAGTGATGTTTTTTAGTACTTTAAGGAATTTAGAACCATGGTGGAAAATTAGACAGGAAAATCCATCAAAATTCTCCGTTCAAATCAAGGGGGAGAGTATAAATCATGGGACTTCAACAAATATTGCAAAGATCATGGAATAGTAAAAAAATTTATAGTACCTCACACTCCACAGCAAAATAGATTCATTGAAAGAAAAAACAAAACTCTAGTAGAGTGTGCATGCAGTATGATGAAAGGTAAGAATCTCTCGAATGCATTTTGGGTTGAAGCCATAAACATTGCAATTTATTTAAGGAATAGAAGTCCAACAAGGTATCTTGATAATGTTACTCCTTTCGAATCCTTGTATGGTTCCAAACCTAGAGTTCATAATTTGAAAGTATTTGGGTGTAATGCTTTTGCTCATATTCCAAAGGAGAATAGGAAGAAATTGGATATTAAAGCCATTAAATGTATTTTCATTGGGTATTGTTATGAATTCAAAGCATACAAATTGTTTGATCCTTCTACTCACAAAGTGTTTTAAGGTAGAGATGTACTTTTACATGAGCACGAAGGAGGAAATCATGACAAAAATAGTCATGAGGAATGCCATAGACTTCTTAATGAAGGAGTTAAAGAAGAGCAGTAGAAACAACAACCACAACTGCAGTGACAACAGTAGGAGAAATAGCAAGAAGGACTCAATGATATGGACACTTCAAGCAATCATAATTCACCTAGAGGCTAAGACAGATCTTCACAAAGTGGGAAGGAAGATAATTAGTTGAGAAGATCTTCATGACAGGTTCTACTCCCTGAGATGTATAAAGAATATGCCATAATGATTAACATTTCAAATGTCATAGAACCCATGAGTTTTGGTGAATCATATGAACAAGATGAATGGCAAAATGCAATGGAGGAAGAATATGAATCTATAATGAAAAATAATACTTGAGAATTGACTGAATTGCCTAAACATAAGAAGCCCATTGGATGCAAATGGATAACAAACCCTAGTTTAAATCAGATGGTATTATAGACAAATATAAGGTTAGATTGGTTGCAAAGGGGTATTCAAAATTAAAAAGTATTGATTATGCTGAAACATTTGCACCAGTAGCTAAATTGAATACTATCAGATTGTTAATTGCTTTAGCTACAAAATATCATTGAAAGCTACATCAATTAGATGTTGAATCTGCATTTTTGAATGGTGAGTTAAATGAAGAGGTTTATTGTACTCAACCTCAAGGGTTTGTGGGAAAAGGTCAATAACACTTAGTGTATAAGTTAAAGAAAGCATTGTATGGACTAAAACAGACACCTAGGTCATGGTATGAGAAGATAGACTCTTTCTTTCTTCAACATGGTTTTATGAGGAAAAAGAGTGATCCAAATCTGTATACCAAATTTGATGAGAAGGGGTATATAGTATTTATTTCCTTATATGATGATGATTTGATAATTACAGGAAATGTAGAGAAAATTATTGATGAAATCAAGGTGCAGTTGTCAAATTTTTTTGAAATGAAATATCTTGGTGAGTTACATTACTGCCTAGGTCTTGAAGTTTGGAGAAATGCAAACCAAACTTTTTTTTTTCATAGTAAGTATGTCAGAGAAGTACTTAAAAGATTTAAAATGAATTATTTTAAATATTCTATTGTTCCCATGCAGCAGAATGTGAAACTTTCTTGTGATGATGGTTCAAAGGGGGTGAATGGTACTATGTATAGATAGATGGTGGGTAGTTTGAACTATCTCACCACAACCAGACTTGATATTGCATATTATGTGAGTGTGTTAAGTCAGTTTATGGTGAAACCTTTCGAAAGCCATTGGAATACACCAAAGGCACTACTTAGGTATCTAAAATGAACAGTTTATTATGGTATTAAATATATTGATGCATCTTATGTTGAGTTGAAAGGTTACTCAGATTCTGATTGGAATAGTAATCTGAATGATCAAAGATCAACCACTAGATATGCATTTGGCATTGGATCCCGGGTTGTTTCTTGGAGAAGTAAAAAGAAACCTACTCTATATTTGTCTTGTACTGAAGCAGAATATAAAGCCTTGTGTGCAACAACTTGTGAAGTTGTTTGGTTGAGAAGACTTATTCAAGATGTTGGAAAAGAACAAAAGCAACCTACAATGATCAAATGTGATAATCAAAGTTCAATCAATCTTGCAAAGAATCCAATTTTTCAAGCAAGGACAAAGCATGTTCATGCTCAGTTTCATTTTGTTAGAGAAAAGTTGCAGTCAAATGAAATAACTCTTATGTATTGTAATACTATTGAAAATGTTGTTGATATTTTTTACTAAGCCTCTTGAAAAGATTAAGTTTGAGTTGTTTAGGGAGATGTTAGGTGTATAATTCAATACATTCTCCATTAAGGGGGAGACTTGGAAATAATGGAGCAAGAGTCAGCTGTAATGGTAGGAGTCACTTGCAACACTTAGTTCATAGTTGAACTCTACTTCATTGTCTATAGAGTCTAGTTGTTTGTGGTTTGTTGTAACACACTAAGTAGAGTCTTTTCCTATATAATGATGTAATCAGTCTTCATTAAATAATATAGATTGTGAGTAGAGTTTCACGTGTATGTTGGTTTTCTCATATTTTAAGCAAATACTAGAAACCAAGAAACCATGAAAATCTTTGAAACATTAGACGAGCTTGTCTCACGTCTAGTCCTTTAAGAAGTCCTCCAAAGATGTTTTATTCCAAGAGTTTGACAACTTGAGCTCACGTTGGAAAATCACGAGCCCATCCAACCTCCTTCTATCCCCACTTCCTAGGTTAAAAAATTATTATTGAGGGCCAACCAAAAAATGATCATGTTTTTAAGAGGAGAGTGGAGTTTCCATAGGGTCCTCTAGCACCATTTTGTCTGACCCAAAAATGATCATGTTTTTAAGAGGAGAGTGGAGTTTTCATAGGGTCCACTAGCGACCCAAAAAGTGCATATCAATGCTTGCCTTGTAACTATGTTTAGTTGTGTATTCACCACATTTTTGGTTATTCGAACAACAAATTTTATCTTGTTCACCATCATATATCAATGATATAGTTGGAGACCAGAATCCCAACATAAAAATTACATTACGTCGCCATTGAATCCACCAAACCTAATGAGGGAGAATATCTCCACCCCATCCTCCCATAGGCTTGGGGCACCTACACCCAATCACTAGTGAGAGATTGCATATTTTCCACATGGAGGGCCTAAAGTAGGGGATTCCAGAGATAGAATTCATTACCTACACCAATCCAAGGATCTTCCCCTATGTGCATCGATCTTTCATCCCTAATCTACCACATAGTCCAGTGTCCCACTAGTGGGAAATCTTATACCATAGCCTTACATACTATAGACCCCAAAGGGAATTTGTGGGGTAGTTGAAACCAATCCTCATGATACATCTCATTGAGATATTTATACTTGAAAATATGACCCTACATGGAGGAGATTTAAATGAATTTCCATAATCTCCTTGGAGAGAAAGCTTGCAGAAAGTTATAAATGTTTTTAAGGCCCCATCCCTCAAGCTCCTTTGGAAGTGCCACCTTTGTTCATTTTACTATCAAAATAGCATAGTCTCGTCTAGAGCCAGACCAAATAAATTGAATACTTGTTTTTCTAATTTTGGAGAGGAAACCTTTTGGAACCGTTTCCATAGTCATCCAATAGATTAGGATAATTTCAATCACCGACTTTAGAAAAATTGGTGATATCATACGATACCCATGACTTGATTACCAAATAAGGTATATTTAAAATTTTCTCACAAAGTATTTGAGGGTCGTATAAGTTTGAGTAACCATTTACTTGAGAGAAATTCAAGTACAAGTTGTATTGAAAACAAAGTTCTTATCTAGAGAATTTTTTCCATGTAGACGATAGTGTGTGGTTACTGTGAAGAGACTCTAATCACTATGACAATGGCTCTCAAGAAAAATAAATAGAAGAAAAAAGTAAACTCCTATAAGAAACTAACCAGTGACCCTGAACGTGATGAGGAAATAAATCAATAAGTACAATGAATATGGATAAAAATTATTTATACACAACCAAAATGCATTTCAATGAAAAAAGAGCGATGGTATCCAAAAGGAATAACACACATATTCTTGATAAATTGTGAAGCAAGAAATGCAGAGAGAAAAGAATAGAACAAAAAACAGTATATTAGAATATATGAAGAAGAGTACAATGAGAAGAGTTAATGAAGAAGATACTATGCAAAGGGAAATAGATGAGCTAAATAGGCTCAAGAAAATCAACAATAGAAAGTACAGCTGGCCAGGACAACTGGCAGTGTACAATCAACCTATTGAGGTTATATTATATTTAACACTCCCTCTTAAACTCAACAGTTACAAATATCAGCACTGATTATACCTAAGTGTTGTCTCTGAAAATCAAAAACAGATTTTCTTAGTGGCTTTGTAAAGATATCAGCAAGCTGATCTCGAGAACCACAGAATTGTAGTACAATATCACCATTATTGACTAGCTCGCGTATGAAATGAAAACGAGTGTCAATGTGTTTTCTTTTCTTATGAAACACATGATTTTTGGATAGAGAAATTGCTGAAGTATTGTCATAGAAAATAGGAGTTGGATCATTTTCTGTATGTGACATATCTTTCAATATTCTTCTTAGCCACACAACTTGATAGGAAGCTGAGGTAAAAGCGACATACTCTGCCTCTGCAGAAGATATTGAAACAATTGGTTGATTCTTTGATTCCCATGAGATTAGGTTAGTGCCCAGTTGAAAAACATGTCCAGATGTGATTTTCCTATCATCTAGGCTTCCTGCAAAATAACTGTCTATGTAACCAGAAAGTTGATTACTATCAGATTTAGTGTACCATAAGCCAAAATTGAGAGTTCCTGCAACATATCTCAGAATTTGTTTCGGCATTTTCCAATGAGAATTTTTGGGGGATTCCATGAATCTGGAAACAAGGCTGGCTGCATACATAATGTCAGGCCTAGTTGTTGTAAGATACAACAAACTTCCTACTAAAATTTTGTACAGGGTAGAGTCCACTATAGGACCTTCATCATTCTTGCTAAATTTTGTGCCTAGGGGTATAGGGGTTTCTTCTAGATTGCATCCTTCCATGTGAAATATTTTGATGATGTCTGCTGCATACTTTTGCTGATAGACAAAAATGCCTTTGGTTGATTGATTAACCTCAATCCCTAAAAAATATTTCATTATACCAAGATCTGTCATCTCAAAATCAGATTGCATGGCATGTTTAAAATATGTTAACTTAAGATTTCCTGTATAGATCATATCATCAACATATAAACATACAATCAAAATTTTACCATGATGATCTGTTTTGGTGTAACGAGTTGGCTCATTTTGGCTTCTGCTGAAACCACTTTTGATCAGATAAGTGTCAATTCTATTGTACCAAGCTCTTGGAGCTTGATTTAATCCATACAAGGCTTTCTTCAACTGATATACTTTGGTTGGGTTCTTTTGGACTTCAAATCCAGGTGGTTGATCGACATAAACTTCTTCTTGTAACAAACCATTCAAGAATGCTGACTTGACATCCATATGGTATACTTGCCATTTGTGTTGGGATGTTATGGCCAATAGAGTCCTTACAGTGTCTAATCTTGCTATTGGAGCAAAAGTTTCATCATAATCAGTACCAATTTGTTGTGAGAATCCTTTGGCAACAAGTCTTGCCTTGTGTTTTTCGATCTGCGCTTTTTCATTGAGTTTAGTTTTGTAAACCCACTTGACACCAATACTCTTCTTGTGACTTGGAAAATCAACAAGATCCCATGTCTTGTTCTTCTCAATGGAGTCAATTTCTTAGTTCATGGCTTGAACCCAATGTGGCTCCTTAGCAGCTTCCTTAAAATATGTAAGTTGACATGACATTAAAGAAAAAAGTTTGTGTTGTTCAAAGTCATCCAACTACCGATGGATTTCTCTTAAACTTCGAGTTCTCTGATTTTGTGGTTCAGAGAATGATTCTCTACTGGAAGTTGAGTTATCCCATGAGTGTTCAGGTTGTCTTTGTACCTGCAATATTGGAAGAATAGTTTGAGGTACTTGTTGTCCTGAATTTTTTGTGTTTTCGGAACTTGGCAGCAACAAGTTTTGACTATCCATTTGTTGATTTTCTGAATCATTCCATAATTGATTTTCTAGAAATTTTACATCTCTACTGAGAATTAATTTCTTGGTGATTGGATTGTAAAGCCTTTAATCTTTATATGTTTCACTATATCCAGTGAAAATACTTTTCTCACTTATGTCATCAAGTTTCTTCCTTAATTCGGAAGGTATTTGAGTGTATGCTATGCATCTGAATGTCCTTAGATGTGCAACATTTAGCTGCGTCCCACTCCATGCTTCTTGGGGAACTTTCATCTTTATAATTGTGGTTGGAGATCTATTAAAGAGATAAACTGAGCATGCTACTACTTTAGCCCAAAACCTGTTTGACAAACTTTTCTCTTTGAGAAGTGTTCTTGCCATATTCATTATTGTCTGATTTTTCCTTTCAGCCACTCCATTCTGTTGTGGAGTATACCTGGCTATTGTTTGCATAATAATGCCTTATGATTTGCAGAAATTTGCAAATTCTCTGGAGTTGTATTCTCCTCCTCCATCTGACTTGAGTGATTTGATATATTTGCCACTCTATTTTTCAGCTTCTGCCTTGAATTCTTTGAATTTTGTGAAAGTTTCAGACTTGTGTCTGAGAAAATAGATCCATATTTTTTTGCTGAAATCATCAATAAACATTAGAAAGTAAAAGCTACCACCTATTGAATCTATTTTCATTGGTCCACATAGGTCAGTGTGAACAAGTTCAAGATGTTCTTTGGATTGATTTGATGACTGTGGAAAACTAGTTCACTTATGTTTTCCAAGTATGCAAGACTCACATGGGGGAATTTTCTCTTTAAATATAGGAATACCTTTGACCATGGAGTTCTTCTGAAGAAGACTTAGACTCTGAAATGGTAGATGTCCAAATGTTGTATGCCAAACCATACTTTCATTCAGGGTGGATGCACTTTGTGCATATGGTTGAATCAGATTTGCAGTTCTAAGTGTAAGGGGAAACATCCTATTCCGAGTCATATGGATTTCAGAAATCAATTTTCTGTTGGGGTTTTTGTCATATATTTTGCAATATGCTCCCTCAAAAAGTACCTTATATCCATGTTCAATGAGTTTTCCTACACTTAACAAATTATGTTTCAAATCTGGAACATGATAGACATTGTTTATGTCTTTCTTGACATTCTGTTTAATAAGAATAGGAACAATTCCTTTTCGTTGAACCTTGACTAAGTAATCATTTCCAAGTGTAATATCAGATGAGGTTGAAGAATCAATGCATGAAAGTAATTCTTTATTACCTGTCATGTGATTGCTGCATCCACTATCCAACAACCAGAGATCTTTAGGTTGTTGTTGAGTGTTGTGACACGAAAGAAACATACCTCCTGAGATTTCTCCGATGTGATTTGACACATGTGCTTTGCCTTAGAGCTAATATTCTTGCTTCTTCCTGCATTTAGATTCATAGTGCCCATACTTTTTTCAGTAATAGCATTAAATTCTTGATTTCTCATTTGATCTTCTCCCTCTGCCTCTTTGAGGGTGAAAATTTCGATGTTGATTTTGTTGTTGTTGTCTTTGACCTTGGAAATTTTGATTCAGATACTGTTGTCTATTACCTCCACTGGAGTGAGGGTTATTGTGATTGCTCCCTCTTCCTTGGTGACCTCTGCTTCTTCCTCTGCCTCTCCCTCTGCTAAAGGAGAATTGAGTTTTGAAAGCCTTGGAGATTGACTCATCTGTGAGATGCAGTCTGGTCTCATGTGTCACCAGAGAACCAATTAGTTCATCTGTTGAAAAACATGACATATCCATGGATTCAAGGATTGTTGTTACAACCATTTCAAATTTCTTAGGTAAACTTATGAGGACTTTCTCAAAAATGCGTTGATCAGTGATGGTTTCACCAATCAATCTGATCTGGTTCACGATGCCCATGACTCTGGTCATGAATTGATCCACATTTTCAGACTCTGTCATCCTTAGAGTCTCGAATTGCATCCTCAAGGTCTACAGTTTAACTGTTTTGACACTATCATTTCCTTGATAGGAAGATTTAAGGATGTCCCAAGCCTGTTTTGAAGTACTAGCACCTATGATTTTTGAGAAAATTGAATCATCCACAGAATTTTGAATCCAAAATTTAGCTTTATTTTCTTTGTTCCTCTGTGTTGCCTGAGCAATTCTCTGCGGATTTGTCATAGCAGAAAGGGTTGCTGGATCTGGTTCCACATATCCAAGATCCACTGGATCCCAACACTCTTGTTATTGCAAGAAGGATCTCATCCGAAGAGACCAGAGCTCGTACTTATTTCCAAGAAGAATTGGATCCTGAGTTGGTCCTAAATTGCTAGACGACACCATATTTTTTTTT
>ML790285.1:0-54063 GCA_009831015.1 Picea engelmannii | reverse complement strand
TGTGTGTGTGTGTGTGTGTGTGTGTGTGTGTGTGTGTGTGTGTGTGTGTGTGTGTGTGTGTGTGTTTTATATATATATCTATATGTTAAATTATGTTTTTGTTAAATGTTGTAATTACTTTCAAATGTGTATGTGTAGATGATGATTTTAATGCGAGGAAAGATAATGAAAGAGAAAGTGGGTATCATGAATATTTCAATGTTGGTGAAGAGGGTGAAGGTGGGTTCATGGGGCGTTATCCAGAAACATAAGATTACACACCTACATCCACCTATCCCTCAAATGTTGGTGATGAGATTCCTTGGGAAGCATTTACAGAAGAAATGACCCTCAAACAATGCTCAAGTGATAAAGTAGGCTGGAAAATGATTTGAGGAGATTGGATCTCCCTCAAGAGAGTAAGAAAATCTTGGAGATTGTTTTGCATTCATTTCATAAACTCATGTATGCATATCAAAACATGGGGCCAACGACTGAAGTTTTATTGATTTGATGATGAGACAAAAGTTGAAGGTGATGGGCCCTGATAAATGGGAAGTAGTAAAAAGAAGACACAATTTCTATGTTCAATTTCAAAGAGGGGACAAAGTGAAAGATGTTGAAGGTGAAATATTTTAAGCACGCCAACATAGCAGGACATCTTTATAATATATTTTTGGTAGCATATGGGAATTTGTCATGGAATGATGAGGATCCACATAACTTTTTTTGACACTTTTATCCAGAGTTTTTCATGGACATAGATCTTGATTATACCAGCCTACCATCCAATTATTATGGGGTTGGTAAAGGACAGAAATATGATCGAAAAGGAACATATCAAAATCCAACATTGCAGAGGCCTCCACGACCTTTAGTATCTCATCCAAATGGGGCATTTGCCTCACATTCATAATTTTGAGCTACATCATATGTTGGGAAGGAGGATAGGAATCAAATCAGGGAAAATTTGGAATCAATATTTTATGTTTATGTTGGTTTTAATTGTCAGAGAGTGGAAGCCAATTCTCAAGAAAAATTTGTTTACAAAACAAATGAGGAGATAGATACCATGTCATTTGAAGATCTTAAGGAGTATGCTAATTTTTTTCGTAATCGTTGGAAGGTATTAATTCAGAATGATGAACCGAACATTGTATTGGTATGTATTATAGTTAGTAAATTTGTTATGCATTTGAGGATGGTTTTCTTGTAGTTCTAGATATAGATACATATTATTGTATCTTTAGAAATAATTGAGTTGGTATCATCATTTATTGCAATTTGGACATATGTTAAATGAATCTCTAGTAAATTTTGAAAAAATTTTGATAGCTCTATTTACGAACGAGTTTCCATCTTTCCTAGATTTGAATCATTGTCATCCAATCACGCACAAAATTCCAACCATCTATCTTATTTCTTTACCAACGGATTTTCTTTTCATGTAAATTAATTACCTTTGGTTGATGCCATTATTGTCTCTGATACAAATGCAACCTTTTCATTTGTCTTATTGCGCCATTTTCCCCTTTATCGCTGCTCTTTGGCCTTAGTTGGCTGCATCAACGTAATTATGAGTTTCTCTTCATATTTCATTCTTCTTATCAACTTATTTCTTGTCTTCTTGTCCCTACATGTCAAATGATTCCTCGTTTCCTTGTTGTCCTTGCATTATATGGTTTTTCATGACCTTAGATATCCCCATAGAGCTATATTGACCAGGGGTGCTCCTAAAGAGGTAGTGGAATAGTTTTCTCGAAGTTAATAATACCTACCAGCGGATCCTCCAATAGATTTTGTTGGTTTAGTTGGTAAAGAAGTTTTTTATTTTGATGAAGTAGAAGTTGACCTTGCACCTATGCCATGCTTTGGTATTTCCCCTTACATCAAGATTTGGGGTTGGGATTGGAATTTCTATCTATTTCTTTTCTTCATAGATTTAGGGAATAGAATTGTTGACTAAAAATCTATATGTATCATGGAGCATTTTACTAGGGAAACCAGACACACTTTAGGTGATGCTTCAATTAGTAAACCGGATGTGGTAGGTGTTAACGGTGTTTTAGACGTAATCTTAACTAAAAGAAATTGTTTTTATCTTATGGATATATTCTTAGCATTAATAACAATAATGTAGGATTTATGTTGTGCCCTTCATATATTTTACCTTATGAATTAGCATGGCATAATTGCAACTCCACGATTTTATGCATTCACATTCCCTCCCTCGTGTGGGAAGTTGGGAAGTTTGTACCGAACACTCGAAATTCTTTTATCCTCATGGTAATTCAATTTAGGATTTCCCTCTCAGTGGTTTAGATGATCCAAGGACTTTCTCTTATTTTGTTGTCAGTGCATTCATGATGTTATTAATGACAATGTAGATTATGTGTCTAAATTTGTGTTGTGAATATATGCTTATATTTCAATGCCTTGTTGGCAAGGTAAACACTCTAAAGTCCTGTACCTATAGACTGGTTAATCTTCCTAAAACGTTTATTATAAAGGAAGGTACCTTGCATTTAATTAACTACATTTATGATATATTTCTTGTAGTTCCTTTTAAGTATATGTAGGATCACTTGAAGTCCTTACATATTGTCATCATGATGGACTCTCTATATAGTATTGGAATTTTAAGGTAGCATTGAAGTCATTGTGTACGATTGAAATAAGATGAGTCTTCCTTAATTCCCTTCAAAGTAATTGTAGGTTGACTTGGGATACTTTATTTGATTTGGTGTCCTTCTTAATTCCTTCAATAAAATTAAGTTATCCTGTTGCACTAGAATTGAATTTATTTTAACCTTGGTAGAATTACTTATATCGCATAATAATGGAAAAACTATAGTACTATTGATGAAGGATTTGATTTATAGGTTGAAAAATAGTCATTGTATTAGTAGAAATGATTATGGGTTATATATTTAAATGTGATGATTATGTTTCAATTTGAAGTTTATTGAAATACCTAATTTATCCATTCATACGAGGATGACATTACACATAATTAGATCGCGCTATATTGATTTGTTTGATTCTTTTGTGTAGGAGCATCATCATCAAAGCACAAGTGGAGGACAACTCAACACCCTAGCATGCACTTTGAAGTGATTTTGAATTTTAATATGGAACGTCACGAAATATATTGAAAATATTGTAATTAAAGAAGATCTTAAATGTTAAGAGGTTGAATCATCACGTGAGATTGATGGACATTGTATTTTCTTTAATGTAGTTAATAAAAATATAGACAAGAAGTTATCTTTCTATATGATCATTTATTGTAATAAGCCTTAGTAGTTGAAACATTTTAATTTGATAAGATAGAACTAAGGTATTCAGAGGGAAAATCTCTATGATCTCTTTTTGTATAAATCGATGTTTGTTGCCCAAAAGAGGTTGTTGAAAGTTATTTGAAGTTGATATTGTTGAAGCTGTTGAAGCTTAACAAAATTGTCTGAGTCCATGTACATACCATTTGAATGACTATAACAGGGAAGCGTTGATCCAATTTGTTGGTGTTGTTGTTATTGTGTCTATTTGAATGAATGGTAGGTTTTTTATTTACTTGCATTTCTCTGTTATTACTTGTTCTTATGTTATGAATGCACTACATGGTTGAATGTTTAAATCTTCTAGGATTAGATACTTTTAAATTGTTTCTCTTCTACGAGCCTGTGCAAGGAGTGCATAGTGTCTATAAGGCATGCATTGACATAGCCTATTTCAACTCAGAAGATCATAAGAGATAACATAAAGATTTTATTTTCGAGTGCATAGTGTCTGCAAGGTGTGCATTGGGAGTCTATTTTGACTCAGAATTTCAGGAGATAAAGGACCATGCAAGGTGTGCATAGGAAAAAACACACTCAACGCCATATTTTTCAAGAGGAACAATTTAGTTGTGTAAGACCTGTTGCAAGGAGTGCACAGTCACCCAAAAGGGGTTAAGTGAAGAAACATGTTGCAAGGTGTGCACAGGGTCGATATTTGACTAAGTGTCGAAGAAACATTCTGAGAAGTTAAAATTTCCAAGGAAGAACAAGATCAGAAGGGATAGAATATGGAAATTATTCAGTAGGGAGGAGCCCATTGAAAATTTCCAAATAAATGAGAAGGATTCATTTCAGAGGAAATGGGATCTTTCCAGACCGTGAGATCTGAGAAAGTTGCATGGAGGATAGTCTTAAGGTCCTTGAACACTTTGTGTATTCAGAGATGTAAAAAATCTCAAGGATCGGGATCACTGAAGTCCCGAAGAGAGAAGTGAAATCCTAGTCGTTGGTGTCAAGGAGGATACGTGGAAACATATTAGAAATTCTATGAGATAAAGCTCGAGAAGATTTGCATGGAGCAAAGAGAAATTTTCATAAAGTCACAAAGGTCGAAGAGATCTGGACCGTTGGATCTGGAAAGGACACATGGAAGATATCTGTGTGCTTCAAAGGAAGAGAACTTCAGAGAAAAGCGAGAGTGGAGTGTACAAAAATCTTGAATCCTGAAGTAGTGAAGTCCATCATGGTTGTCGATATGAGAAGCACATGTGTCATCAGATCATGGAATCGTTGGAAAAAGAGAGGAAGAACCAGAGTTGTTGACCAGAAGTCATCTGAAGCTCTTGAGGTAAGAAGTTAATCATATCCATTCATTGTTTAAATAAGTGGTGGAAGATCTATCACTTCTGTGATAAGACACTTTAGGAAAATTGCAGAGTAAAAGTCTTGAAGGTCACAAGTCTCGAAGACTGAAATCAACAGGAATCGTTGATGAATGGAGGGAAATGTATAGAGTGGAGATTCACTCCATAGGATTGAAACTCAGGGATAAAGAGGCACATAGGAGCATTGACTGGAAGTCATTTGAAGAGGGAATAAAGGAGACATCTTAATCGTAAATCGAGATAAGAATGTGGGGCTCAATCTTTTTCTCTAGGTATAAATAACTTCCAAGGAAAAAGGTATTTGGAACAATTGGAACTCCTAAAACCTGAAGTTCTAAAGGGGGAAAGATAGAGGTTATATCCCATGGACATAAGGAAGAAGGGCCTATCATAGGAGCTAGTGCACACCACTCAAATTTACCAGAAGCACAAGAGAAGGTGTTTGTGGGGAATCAAGCCTGCATTGGTAACCAAAAGGGGGCCTGTGTGAATTGATTTCAGGGTCTAGAAAGGGGCCAAAGAGATGATTTGGATTAGTGAATTGAATATCCTTGACCGATAGGTGACGTATCCTTGAGGAGAGAAGGGGGGATGCATCATTCTTGAGAAAGATATTTATTTCTAATTTATTGATGTTGAAATTCTAGGATTGATGGTTATAGTAGGATTGGATAAGGGAATTAGATACCTCCATGTTCCTCAGAACAATCACCCGTACTGAGACCTTACATGGTCTAAATCAATAGGATGAATCCTCGAATTGAGCATTTTTTATGTGTCTTGGAGGTACTAACCATGCAGGATAGGTTGAGAGGGTAGTTCTTTATTATTTAGTGACATGGTTGATCATTTATTTGTATTATGCTTCATTTTCTCGTGATGTGTTGAATTATGTTTCTCTTTACGTTTATTTTGCTATTATGCATCTCCATTAATTATGTTAATGCGATGATTGTGCCATTATTAAAGTATGATGATGTGTCACTTGTAATTCTATTACTTATGTGATGACATTAATTTCAAAATGATTTAGTATATATATATATATATATATATATATATATATATATATATATATATATGTATATATATTCACCTCTTATACATCACTATTGTTGTCATAGAGAAAGGGATATTACATATGGTGTCAAAGAGGGTTTAACCTCGTGACTTGGGATCATTACGCCTTCCACTCTATTAAACACTAGATTAATAAATTATCGCTAATTAAAATTTAAATTTGTCGATGCAGAGTTGTGGAGGTAGATGATGTGGTGTTAGGGGCATAAGTGCAATGCCTCCAGTAGCATCCACACTAGAGGGGTATAACCCCCAAGGAGAAGAAAAATTCATTAGGAGGGATCATATTGTTGTGGGGGATGTGGTTGGCTTGATGAGTTCCTTTCAGAGGATGTCATAGGCCTTGATTAACCAACTTGATAGAGATGAGGCCAGGGCTCCTGTAACCAATGAGGGTTCACAACACGCTCCACCTAGCAGTGGTGGAATTCACAGTGAGATCAAGAAGGTAAAGTTTCACGAGTTCATGGGTGCCACAGACGGCTCAGTCGTTGAGGTATGGTCGAAGAACATGGCGATGTGCTTCACACTTCACGAATACACCTCCAACATGAAATTTCTCATGGAGGTATTTTAGTTGAAGGGGAGTGTTGTTCTATGGTGGAAGAAGCTCCTACCTCAACTGAACATGGTCGTTGAAAGAGGTACTTTTTAGAGTAATTTATCGAGCACTAGATTAATTAGTTCAACGCCTTATGATAGGGTGGTTTTATGGTTCCCCAATATGAGGCTTTATTCATGGAGCTACTTTGGTATGGACTCCATCTGAACATGGACAAGCTAAAGGTCAATAAGTTTGTGTTTGTCCTTAACTTCAACATCTGTGTGAAGGTGAGGATCCTAATGCCTCAGACGTTGCATGATGCAGTCCAAAAGGCCCTCATAGTTGAGGAAGATTTGACTAGTGGCGGTCACAGAAGAACTCTTACAAGACCAATTGGATAGACAACATCTGGTGTGCAATAGCATCAGATGTTAGCCAGACAAAAATAAGGATATAAAGATATGTCGAGATGATGCATGTTCATGATACCTCTACAATCGTCTTCTCAGTAGAGGAATCCCTACAGAGGACCAACGCATCAGCAACAACATCACCCACAACAAGATAAGTTTAGGTCTCTTCAACGGAACATACCAGGATCTCAGGCTGGAAGGCTAGTAGCTTCTACTTCAGGGACCAGGAATATTGGACTGACGACCGGATGTTGGACATGTGGAGAGCCACATTACTAGTGATACTATCTATTTGAGAGGGCTAGAGAAGTCGGGTCAATAGGACACACTACAGTTGGGGATTTTGGCAAGGCCCATAGGATTCATGTAGTGGTGAATAATTGCTAGGCCAAGCACCGGTCCACTATTCTCAAGACGTCAGGTACCATTATCGACCAAAATTTTAGTATTTTGATAGATCCAGGTGCTACAAAGAGATTTATTTCTACTGTAGCACTGAAGAGAATTAAGGTAAAGGAAATCGAACAAGATGATTTTAAATAAATAGAAATGGCTTCGGGTGCCAAATAGAAGGTTGGAGGAAGGGTTACAAACTATCGCGTTAACTTGGGATACTTTGTAACGAAGATTGACCTATACGTCAAGATATTAGGATCGTATGACATCATGATCGGTATGGACTGGTTGGAATTGTATGACATGATACTCAACTGTAAGACAAAACAATTGAGTTTGACCGATGATGAGAGATAGATAGGAGTGATTTTAGGAAGAAAGTAGAGAGTGTCCCTTAGGTTCATTTCTTCCCTACAGCTACAGAAGAGGATGCGCAAATGATGTAAGTTATATTTAATCTTAGCGCTAGACGACAAGGTCTAGGTGGAAGGATTATAAAACCTTTTGGTAGTACGAGAGTTTGCTAATGTGTTTCTAGAAGAGTTACCATGTTTTCCACTAGAAAGAGAATTGGAATTTACAATCAACTTGAAACTTGGAATTGAGTCGATAACAAGAGCGTCTTATCATATGTCAATGCTTAAGTTATAGTAGTTGAAAATGAAATTAAGGGAGTTGTTGGACCTGAGACTTATACGTCCAAGTGTGTCACCTTGGGGTGCTCCTATTATTTTCGTAAGAAAGAAGGATGGGCCGTGGAGACTCTGTATTGACTATTGTCAATTGAATAGGGCGATGGTCAAGAAGCAATATACATTGCCATGAATAGATGATGTGTTTGATCAAATTAAGGGCACGGCGATGTTTTCAAAGATCGAATTGAGATCAGGATATCATCAGTTATGAATAAAAGAGGAAGTTATTCCTAAGACCGCATTCAAGATGAGGTTTAGGCACTATGAGTTTACCGTCTCATCATTTGGACTGACAAATGCTCGGGGGTGTTCATGAGTTTGATGAATGGGGTGTTCCCCAAATACTTGGATAGGTTTGTTCAAGTATTCATTGATGACATCTTGATATATTCTTGGATGACGAAACAAAATGATGAACATTTACACTTAGTACTACAATGTTTATGGGAAACACAATTATACAAGATATTGTCGACATTCTCTTTTTACCAATCAAGAATTCATTACTTAGGGCATGTTATATCCGACGAAGGAATCACTATGGATCCAGCGAAGGTAGAGGCTATTATGAAATGGCCTGCACCAACAACCATAACATAAGTAAGCACCTTTATGGGTTTAAAAGGATATTATCGATGGCTCATCGAAGGTTTTTCAAAAATATCAAATCCGATCACGGAATTGCAGAAGAAAAACAAGAATTTTTTATTTACTGTGAAGTGCATAGAAGTATTTCAAAGGCTCAAGGGGTTGTTGATGATAAAGTTGATACTAAAACTTCCTAACATGGACAAAAAATTCTTGCTATGCACAGAGGCATCCAAGGAAGGGTTAGGTGGAGTCTTGATGCAAGATGGTCGAGTGATTGCTTACATCTCAAGGAAAGTAGGAAATCATGAGGAGAACTACGCAATGCATTATTTGGATTTATTGGCCATTGTGTATTCCTTGAGAGTGTGGAGACATTATCTGACTGGACAAAAATTAGAGCTAAAAACATATCACTACGGATTGCAACACATATTTACACAGAGTGACTTGAATGTGCAACAAAGACGTTGGTCATAATTACTTAGCGAATATGATTTTGAGATTATGTACATTAAAGGAACAATAAAGAGAGTGGAAGATGCATTGAGTCAGAGATCCTCCATATTCTTGGTGATACCTCTTTAGAAAAATCTTCAAGAAAATATTCTAACTATACATCTCAACAATGACTAGTATAAATAGGTTAAGTAAAATATCAGACAAAACACCATATTGTTACCAAATATTGAAGGATATACATTGGAAAATGACGAATTGATGAGGTATAATAACCACATTTATGTACCTCCTAATGACGAATTGAGAAGTTTGATCTAAAGGGAATCTCATAGAGAAGTTTACATGGCTCATCGAGGAGCCATGAAGATGAGGGAATACCTTAAGCCCTTATTCTATGTGGCGATATGTATAGAATGTTAGAAAGTGAAGTCTAAACATAGACATATGATAGTATTAATACAACCATACACTATTCTGAAATGGAAATGGGAGGTAATTTCGATGGACTTTATTATTGGATTGTTGTTGAAAGTAAAGAGGCACAACTTGTTGACACTCTGAACAAGAGTGCTCATTTTATTCATCTGCGTACGATGTATCAGGTGCCAGACATAGGTAGAGTTTTTATCAATGAGATTGTGATATTACACTGGTTACCGAGAATGATCATACATTATCAAGGATCAGTGTTTACAGGATGATTTTGGACTAGCTTCTAAGAGGCATTGGGAACACAACTTAACTTTAGTATAGTGTATCACGCTAAGACCGATGGGAAAATCTAAAGAACGAACCAAATTTTAGAAGATATGTTGCGTATGTATGTGATGGACCAAAAAAATCATTTGGAAGAGTTCTTTCCACTGGTAGATATTTCCTACAACAAAAGCTATCAAAGTATAATTAAGATGGCACCATTTGAGTTTCTTTTTGAGCGACCATGTTGGATGTGATTGAGTTGGGATCGACTTGAGGATAGGGTCCTGGTAGGAATAGAAATGATCCAATAAATGGAATAAAAAATGGAATCGATAATACAAAGGATTAAAGGAGCATAATATTTATGCTGATGCACAGCACATTGACCGCAAATATGAAGTTAGTGATTGCGTTTACCTACGGGTGGAACCACACAAGAGTTCTATCAAGTTTGGGAAGGGATATAATCTCTCTCCTAGATTTGTGGGACCTTTCAAAGTTGTGGAAAGGAACGGACCCATGGCCTATCGATTAGCCTTGCCTAATTCTTTGAGGCGTATGCACAATTCATTTCATGTATCTATTTTGAGACATTATGTTAGTGATCCTACGCATGTGATTTATATGATTTATTTGAAGGTATCAGATGAGGGTGCACTCATGGCAGAGCCAATCTGCATTCTAGGCCATAGCATTTGACAACTACAACATAGAACATTCAATGAGGTGAAGGTCCAATGGGAACATTATAGTCCACACTTAGCTACCTTGGAGGACACATATGATATGTGACAACAATTTCCATATTCGTTTGATAGTTTAGAGATATAGATCTTTTCAAATATTTGTATTACTGCATTTTATATTGTACAATTTCATGATGAAGTTTAAAACAAGAGGGGGTGTATGTAACATCCCTCTCTTGCGAGCACATGTTATAGACTTATTCTTTGAGGACACTTGCATGCAAGTGATCTGGTTATAGTACATGGTTATATATTTCTCTTATGCATTTTTATTATGATGTTGATGGTTATGATTGATTTTATTGATATATTCATATTGATAGATGTTATTGATGAGTCTTCCCTCAATGTGTAGGACGTTGACAGAGTGTGGATGTCGATGGCATCAATGGACCTCCTTGGACTTAAGATTTAGTTAGGGAGTGGATTGTATTGGTTTGAGTATTTCATTTATGCATATGTGACCTATGATTGATTATAGTATGACATTGTATATGGATCATTGACAATGTTTCATTGATGGATGCAGGCTGACAATTGCTTGCTAATATGAATTACATAAGGAATAAAGGGGCTATGCACATAGACTAGATATTCAGGGAGAGGTGTGGAAAAGCCCCTGTCACATCCTACAAGAACTCTTGTTGTGTCTCAAATTGTAGTTTAACAATTAACTAGTGTGAGAGGTCCACGATGTCATGAGGGTCAACTAAGACAGTCACTCATGAATATTTCTAAGGGGCTTGAAATAAGGCAAGGTCCTTATTCCATAGAAGCCCTTACTCTATCACAAATTTTCCCAAGTGAACTGTTGACTCCAAGGGTTGGACAACTACCAAAACCAGCCAAAGGCGAGTGGCACCCTCGGAGCTCGGAGTGCATCTTGAAGGGCACGTTGTGAAAGTAACACTTGAGTTAATGAATCTAGGCGGCATAGAAAACATTGAGAAAATAATTAAACCTTGTAAAAGATTTAAACTTTGTGGGATTTAATTAATTAATTAAGGATTTAAATTATTAATTTTAAATCTCAAATGAAAGTCTAAGACTATTTAAAATTTAAGCCTAAGTCTAAGCTTGGTGAGAATACTAAAACTAAATTACAATTTAAATAAAATAGGAAAGAGGTAAATCAATTCAAGAAATTAAAAATGATGAAATAATTCTAAATAATTAATACAATACACGTGTGCAGAAAATACCAAATTGGAATTTAAGATAAGAAAGGAATTGAGCATAAAAGAATGGGTACGCATAGAAAGGTATCTAGAGTCTAGTTAAAACTAGTCTAAGTAGAGAAGAAACTTATTTTAAATCAACTCAGATTTAGAAAGACATCATTTATTAATTCAGAATAGGGTAATAAAGAGACAACTATGAGTGATTTAAGGAGAGCATTTAGGAGAGGTGAGGGAAATTGACTTTTAATTAAAATAAATTATGGAATTTTCTTGTGCAACTTATGGAGAGGTTGACAAGTGTACGAGGGGAAATAACTTTAAATTATCTAATTAAAAATTGAATTAGATATGCAAGTGGGAATAGTCATGAAGAAAAATCCTATAAAGAAAATGGTCTAAAGGGAAAAAGGGATCACACTAGTTATGGGTAAAGTTATGCTATAAAGATTTCGACTGGTTTTACTTGTGAGAGTTGGGATACCTAAATTGAGAGAGAATGGTGGCTCTACCTTGCGAGGTGATCTCGGTGCTATATTTTTTTTGTAGTTTTCTTTGGGTGGATCCTTTGTGGATCAGGGGGTTAAGGAGGAAGAATAATACCCCTAGCGTTGGATGGCAGGTATTGATGAAGTCTCATTGATTAGCAAGCATAAGAAGGAAAGGACAGGTCAGCTGTATAAGATCATCACCAAATCCCTCTTGTCGGATACATTATTCCCTATTTGAGTGATCCATGTGGATTTTAGTTGCCTCCCACCTATTCCAATTAGCTCATTCTGGAATTTTTCTATATTGGGAGTTTTTTCCTAGTTTTTGGGTCCCTGACTTTTGGGGTTGTTTTGAGTCCCTAAACAAAGTTTGTTGGACAAATGACAGGGAGGGGGTGAATTAGTTTTTACCGAGCTTAGACAATTATGCTTATTTTAAACTCTTTGCAGAGCACTGAATAACAATCACAATAATGCAAGTAAGTAAGCAATAGAACATTCAACATCATTCACACATATGAAATATACAGAGACAAATATTTCCTAAGGAAACCCATAAAGGGTAAAAACCTCTTCTTCTTGGTATGATAAGTAATCTTTACATTCCATACATTATCATACATATGAGCTCCAACTCATTGTGAGGCTACAACCTTTGTTTTGCAAGCTGCAACTTGTTGAGAGCACCAACTCTCTGTTTTCTCTAGCACCTACTAGAAGGAAGCACCAACTCCCTGGTTTCTCTAGCACCCACTAGAAGGAAGCACCAACTCCCTAGTTTCTATAGAACCCACTAGAAGGAAGAAAAAACCCCCTAAGTGTTCCAGTGCCAACTGGATGGAAGCACCAACTTCCAATCACACAGGCACCAACCTGTATAACAGAGAACAACAGTGCTCTCTTGCACCACCCTGTCACCTTGGTTTCTCTAGCTGCAACCAGATGAAATCTACAACTCCCTGTGTTCAAACACCCACTTGAACCTATGAGGACAACATTCCTCCCTATCACCTCCCAACCACCCTTAAATAACAATATTTTCTACTAAAACTTATTACAGTGATATAATGTTCATCAATGGCTTACCAGTCTCATTACTATTCTGCTACACTGCTCTGCTCTACCTGCATTAGTGTCTTCCTACACCCCTTCCTTACGGTTTATGTTCTTCTAGATTTTATGCTCTGTGCACCATGTCCCATCTATGTAACATTCCTCTTCTATGCATTTCAACTGTTGCACTCTACCTCCTTCTACACACCTCAATCACTCTCAAAACCCCCCAATCTCTTCTCTGTTCTATGTTTTTATACTCTCTATGCATCTTTTGCATCCTCTATTCACAATGCTTCTGCATGCTCTCGCCTTGTCGAGTGCTCTGCTTGATCATCATTACAACTCTTTATCTTCTATGGTGGTTAAACCCATGTGTCCATCATCACTGTGTGTTATGTCGAGATTCCTTAGCCTCTCCGACAGTCGAGACTCTTCATCTTCTCTGTCATAGTCGAGCTCATTGCCTCTGTTGCAGTTCAAGGCTCCAATGGTCTTACATCTGTCAATAGCCTCTATGAACAGTCTTCATGCCACTGGAAGATGCCTCGAGACTCTTCATCTTCTCTGGTGATCACCCTGAATTCTCTTCTAGTCCTCTGGGAGAAACCATCATTCATTTCTAGCAGTTACACAGTGAAACTCCAAGAAAACACATCACCAACTAAATCTCCAACCATCCAAGAGTCATGATTCAATTCTTCTAACTGAATCGTAACTAATTGATTAACTATGAAGAGCAACAGTAGCCCTTCGATTATATTTCCAAGTATCCAACACCGTTGGATTACAAGCACAGGGTCTCGCGTTGATTTCTCCATTTCGCATTTCAACATTTCAGCATTTTGGCATTCCTGTGGTGAAGAGTCTCGAATCTTCATGTTATAATCATTGAAAAGGAGCTTAACTTGGTGCTAGATCCTCCCTCTCACATGACCACTGACAGTGACCACAACCTACACCAAAAGGTGTTTTCACATTTCGACATTCTGACATTCCTATGGTGAAGTGTTTCAACACTTCAACTCCCGGTATCCGAAACCTACACCAAAAGGTGTTTTCACATTTTTGCATTCACAATTTCACATGTCATGAATTTCTTTTGTGAGGCATCTTGACTCTCCAAGTTGCAATCTCCAAAATGGAATTTAGCTATTAGCGCCTTTTTCGGGATTTCGACATTTTTCATTTCACAACTTCCAGACTCCTTTGATGAAGAGTCTCAAATCTTGACTCCTCCAACTCCCGGTATCCGAAACCTTTTATTTCCTGGTCTGCGAAACTTTGAAAATGGAGTCTTTGTTGATGTGTCTATTTCAGGATTTCAGCATTTCGCATTTCGCAACTTCAAGACTCCTATGATGAAGAGTCTCAACTCTTGACTCCTCCAACTCCAGGTATCTGAAACCTTTGATTTCCCGTTCTGTGAAACTCCAAAAATGGAATCTTTGCTGATGTGCTTGTTTCAAGTTTTTGGAATTTCATATTTTGCAACTTCAGGACTCCTGTGATGAAGAGTCTCGACTCTTGACTCCTCCAACTCCCGGTATCCGAAACCTTTGATTTTTCGGCCTGCAAAACTCCAAAATGGAGTCTTTTTTTATGTGTCTATTTCAGGATTTCGGCGTTTCGCATTTCGCAACTTTGGGACTCCTATCATGAAGAGTCTCAACTCTTGACTCCTCCAACTCTTGGTATCCAAAACTCCAAAATGGAGTTTACGCTTCTTATCTTTTCATGCTATCATCATTGTTGATCTTCCTTGCCTACCTGTTTTCCATTGTTGTCTCCCAATTGTAAACCTGCCAACGTCGCTACCTTGACTCCTGGAGTTTACACTTCTGAATGGGATCCAACGATCACTTGTTGAACTTTCCATTGCCATGCCATTATCCATGCACTATTGGTCGTAATCTTTTCCATCAATGACAAACACACATACTCTGCACTCTGCGTGCACCTATGCACTATGTCTTCTAGTATTCCCGAGCTTTCTCTACTACATCTTCCCAAAATACTTTTGTTGCCCACCTGGCACATTATACTTGTAATCAATCCATCATCGTTGTTATACTTTCCATCAATGACAAGCATATGCTACCTGTAAAACATGCCCAAAATCTATCCCTTTGGCATTGATGGCAACAAAGGCACCCAGACTTGTTCTTTTCTCCCCCTTTGACATCAATGTCAAAGAAAACACGCTCCCCCTGAGTTGTTGTAGTATTTTTTGGAGGTATCAGATATTCAATCAATACAAACTCCCCCTAATAGGATGGACTCTCTTAGGTGTGAGACGGGATGACACCCAGCTTCTGTCAGAGATATTCAAATGGTGTCTTGGCTAGGGGTTTAGTAAAGATGTCTACAATTTGTTATGTGGTTGGAATGTAATGGACTTGAACAATCTGATTGGTGACCTACTCTCTTAGAAAATGGTATTTTATGGGAATATGCTTGGTCTTGGAGTGGAATACAGGATTCTTGGACACACTGATGGCACTAGTGTTATCACAATGAATTGGGATCGGTGCAACATATTTTACCTCCAAGTTTGAAAGTGTATGAATCATCCATAATACTTGAGTGAAACAGGTAGCAACAACAATGTACTCTGCCTCTGCAGTTGATAAAGAAATGGAACCTTTCTTTTTACTCAACCAAGCTACTAGAGAATCTCCTAAGAAGAATGCACCTCCACTCGTGTTTTTCCTTTCATTCATGCAGTTAGCCCAATCAACATCTGAGTAGACTGATAATTGAAAATTCTAATTCTTAGGATACCATAGGCCATACTTCATTGCTTCTTTCAAATATCTTAATATCCTTTTGACATCTAGAAAATGACGTTGTTTAGGTGCAGATTGATATCTTCCTACCATTCCAACAACATGCATTATGTTTGGACAAGATGTTGTGATGTACAACAGGATGCCTATCATTGACCTATATGAACTTTGATCAACATCAGGTGCATCATCATCCTTGCTTAATTTGCATCCAGTAACCATACATGTGCCCACAGGTTTAGAATCTTCCATTTGAAACATTTGAAACATTTCTCTTAGATATTTTTCTTGAGAAATGAACATCCTTTCAGACCTCTGAGTAATTTGTAGACCAAGAAAAAATGACAGTTCACCTATCATAGGCATTTCAAACTCAGACTCCATGGCAGAAGAAAACCATTGTACCAATGAATCCTTATTACATCCGAAGATGATGTCATCTACATAGACCAACATGATAAGAAAATCATTATCCTTTGTTTTGATATATAGATTGTTGTCAATTGTTCCTCTCTTGAACCCTTTGTCTTTGAGATACGTATCTAGTCTGTGATACCAGGAACGAGGGGCTTGTTTTAACCCATATAAAGATTTCTTCATCTTCCATACTAAGTTAGGGTTATCACACAGTTCAAAACCCTATGGTTGTTTCATATAGATTTCTTCATTTAAATCTTCGTTTAGAAAAGATGACTTGACATCCATTTGATAGACTTTAAACCTTTTATGACAAGCATAGGCAAGAAATATTATAATAGCTTCTAATATTGCTACGAGCACAAATGTTTCATTAAAATCCAGTCCTTCTATTTGAGCATGGCCTTTACAGACCAATCTTGCTCTGTTCCTGACAACTTGTCCCTGCTCATTCAACTTATTCTTAAAGATCCATTTGGAACCAATGATATTTTTACCTTCATGTCTATGAACCATCTCCCACGTATTGTTTTTCTCAATCCGATCAAGTTCATCATTCATTTCTTTAACCCAATGGTCATCTTTGCTAGCTTCATTAAAATTCTTGGGTTCCAGCATGGATATGAAAGCTATATGTGATTGTTCGGTGTTTTTGATTATCTTTCTCCTCGTTTGTACACCTTTGTCTTTTTCACCAATTATCTAACTTGCAGGATGATTCTTTTGAGTGATTCTGGAGAAGGAATTTGAATTTGTCTGTTGATTTGAGTATGTCTAAGTATTTGTGTCTTCATATGACTCAGAGTCTTCATTTTTTTTATTCTTAGACCTATTCATCTTCAGGTTTAGTTGTGTCCTCTATAGAAGACTAATTATTGTAAACCTCTCTTGCTGGGATTCCTTCATCAACTTTTATGTCAATATAGTCAACCATTTTATGCAGCCTCTTATTATAACATCTATATCCTTTATTGTTTGTAGCATACCCTAAGAAGATACCTTCATCAACCATGTCATCATATTTTCCAAGGTTCTCATCATTATTCTTTATGTAACATTTACTCCCAAAGACTTTGAAGTGTTTGATTGAAGAAGGTCTCCCATACCATAGTTCATAAGGTGTCTTGTCACTTTTTGGTCTGAGGTGGGCTTTGTTAAGAACATGGACTACTGTGTGTATTGCTTGTACCCAGTAAGTTTGACCAATGTTCTTTTGATTCATCATTGACCTGGCTATTTGTTGCACTGTTCTGTTTTGCCTCTCAACTACTCCATTTTGTTGTGGAGTTCTTGGGATTGCATATTCTCTCTTGATCCCATGCTTATCACAGAATTCCTTGAAATCACTTGACATAAATTCTCCTCCTCTATTTGATCTTTTTGCCTTTAACCTCTTGCCTATTTGATTCTCAGTTAAAGACTTAAATATTTTAAACTTCTCAAATGCTTCAGCTTTTTCCTTGAGAAAGACAACCCAAGTAAGTCTAGAGTAATCATCAATAATCAGCATAAAGTAGTTTTCTTTCCATGTGCCTTCCTATCTTGATGGTCAACATAGATCCATATGAACTAGTTGGAGTGGTTTTTTTGTTGATGTAGAGCTATTGGACTTAAACTGTGTCCTGGTTAGCTTTCCTACTTGGCAGGGTTTACACATAGAATCTTGGGGATTTGATATTCTCAGAAGATCTTTTACTGCCTCAAGATTTTTGATCTTGATTAAGTGGTCAAAGTTTAGATTTCCAGGTCTCCTATTCCATAAACAACTTTCATCATACTTTCTTCAGTGGCATTCTTCTTTTTCTTCTTTTAACACATAGACATTGTTTTCTATTCTTATCCCTTTTGCAACTAGTAGTCCTGAATTCACAGATTTTATTCTACAGTCTTTAGAGGTAAAAATGACTTCACATCCTCGGTCACAAACCTGATTGACACTAAGAAGATTATGTTTCAGACCTTCTACAAAGAACACATCTTGAGATTTCCATTTTCCATTACTCAAACTTACCATTCCTTTACCTTTTATTTTTCCAGGTGCATCATTTCCAAAAGTTACATTCCCTTATTTTATTTCACTTAGAGTTAGAAACTTACTTTTGTCTCCAGTCATATGTTTGGAACATTCAGTGTCAATATACTAGGGATTCTTTTGTCTTTGGGCTGATAACACTAGTCCACACTTGTCATCTTTCTTCTTCCAAACCTTGACATTTTCAGCACTGGAGATCAAATCTGGCTTGTAACTCCTTAAGTGACAATCTCCAGCTTTATGTCCATAGTTATGACAGATGTAACATTCTGGTTCACTAAATAGAAGATCATAGCAATTTTTATGCTCATAACTAGTGTTGTGTTTAACCTGTGTCCTTTTCCTAGCTATCACATGATTTATAGTCTGAGGTTGCTTGTTGCTTGGTTGTCTCAATCTTTGTTATTGAAGATGGTTATTTGTTGAATATCTTGATTGTTCATATATAAATCTTAAAGAACAGTTTATAGCTTTGTGACCAAAATTAGATTAGAAAAAACCTTTGTACCTTGAAAATTTTTGTCTTCTTTGAGGAGGTTAATCCTTCTGAGGCTTTAATAGTTGGCATATTTTGGTGATACAATCCCTTAAAATTCTCCATTTCTTTTCTGGTTTTTACTATTTCTTCTTCCATAGATTTACATCTTGCCTTCTTTTTTGATAATTGTTGTTTCAGAATGTCCTCGATTTTCTTTGCCTCTTCTAATTCCACTTTTAGCAGGGAAAATTCTTCATCAGGTTGTTTACTATATTTCTTGAATTATATCAACAATTGTTTTTTCTTTCTGTTCTTAATTCTGAGTCTGTCAATCTCTTCCAGTGCACTGATCATTTCTCCTTCCATATCAACCACAGATTCTTCTTCATTAGCCTCACTTCCTGTGATTTTATTATCATAATCCTCTTTGGCCATAAGTATGAAGTCATTTAATTTATCTTCAATAGAAGAGTCATTCTCTTCATCATCAGAAGGATCACCATCATTGTATACACAAAGACTTTTCTTCTTAAAATTATTCTCTTTAAAGAAATTTATGTGTTTGTGCTTCTCCTCATCATCACATGTATGATCCATTCTTTTGTGAGGACATTTATTTGCAAAATAACCTATCTTACCACAGTTGAAACATTTGAAAGGCAGTTTACCTTTGTATTTTCCTGATCCCTTCTTCAGTCTCTTCACAATTTTTTCTTCAATTTCATCAAGCTCAATATCCTCATTCTTGTCTGCCTTAAATGATGCTTCTCTAGAGGTGGGTTTATCTTTAACTATTCTCATTTCATATGCGGTCAATGTTCCTAGAAGTTGATCAAACTCCAAAGTTTTTAGATCATTAAGTTCCTCTATAGCAGAGACCTTCGGGTTGAACCTATCTGGTAGAGATCTCAAAATTTTCTAAAATAAAGAATGTTCCTCAATATTTTCACCAAGTGATTTCATTTCATTTACCAGTTTTTCAACTCTCAAAAAGTATTTTCCAATAGTTTAATCTTCTTTCATCTTCATCTATTCAAATTGTACTTTGTAGGTTTGAAGCTTGTCATCCTTTACCTTCTCATTACCTTCATAATTGCTAATGAGTTTGTCCCACATTTCTTTGGCAGTTCCTAGGTGAATAACTTTTATGAATTATGCTTCTGCAAGCCCACTCAAGATAGCATTCATAGCCTTAGCGTTGAAGCTAAATTCTAGCTTGTCATCCCTATTAGCTAGTACAACTGGCTTTACATAACCAGTATCTACCACATCGCAAACATCTACACCTAAATCCATTATGTCAGTTCTCATTCTAACTTTCCAGAAGGCAAAGTTTGTTCCATTGAGAAGAGGGTCCTTATTGGTTGAATTTCCTTCATGGATTGACATGTTTAAGATCTAGGATCTACCCTTAGATAAAAGAGGCCAACTCTGATACCAATTATTGGACAACTAAGGGGGGGGGGGTGAATCAATTGTTACCGATCTTAAACAATTATGCTTATTTTAAACTCTTTGCAGAGCACTGAATGAAAATCACAATAATGCAGGGAAGTAAACAATAGAACGTTCAACATCATTCACACATATGAAATATACAGAGACAGATATTTCCTAAGGAAACCCATAAAGGGTAAAAACCTCTTCTTCTTTGTATGATAAGTAATATTTACATTCTTTACATTATCATACATATGAGCTCCAACTCATTATGAGGCTACAACCTCTATTTTGCAAGATGCAACTTGCTAAGAGCACCAACTCTTTGTTTTCTCTAGCACCTACTAGAAGGAACCACCAACTCCCTGGTTTCTCTAGCACCCACTAGAAGGAAGCACTAACTCCCTGGTTTCTCTAGCACCCACTAGAAGGAAGCAACAACCCTCTAAGTGTTCCAGCACCAACTGGATAGAAGCACCAACTTCCAGTCACACAAGCACCAACCTGTATAACAGAGAATGACAGTTCTCTCTTGCACCACCCTGCCACCCTAGTTTCTCTGGATGCAACCAAATGGAAGCTACAACTCCCTGTGTTCAAGTACCCACTTGAACCTATGAGGAAAAAACTCCTCCCTAGCACCTCCCAAAGAACCTTAAATATAAATCTTTGCTACTGAAACTTATTACAGTGATATAATGTTCATCAATGGATTACCAGTCTCATCACTATTCTGCTACATTGCTCTTCTCTACCTACATCAATGTCTTCCTACACCCCTTCCTTACGCTTTATGTTCTTATTCCTTTTATGCTCTGTGCACCATGTACCATCTATGTACCATTTCTCTTTTGTGAATTTCAGTTGCTGCACTCTACCTCCTTCTACACACCGCAATTACTCTCAATAACCCCCAATCTCTTCTCTATTATGCGTTTTTATACTCTCTGTCCATCTTTTGCATCCTCTATTCACAATGCTTCTGCATGCTCTCCCCTTTTTGAGTTCTCCACCTAATCATCATTACAACTCTTCATCTTCTCTAGCAGTTAAACCCATGCGTCCATCATCACTGGGTGTTATGCCGAGATTCCTTACCCTCTCTAGCAATCGAGACTCTTCGTCTTCTCTATCACAGTAAAGCTCATTCCCTCTATTGCAGTTCAAGGCTCCAACGGTATTACATCTATCAATAGCCTCTATGAACAGTCTTCATGCCACTGGAAGATGCCTCAAGACTCTTCATCTTCTATAGTGATCACCCTGAAGTCTCGTCTAGTCCTCTAGCAGAAACCATCAGTCACTTCTAGTAGTTACACTGTGAACCTCCAAGAAAATGCATCAGCAACTGAATCGCCAACCCTCCAAGAGTCATGATTCCGTTCTGCTAGTTGAATCATAACTAATCGATTAACTGTGAAGAGAAATAGTAGCCCTTCGATCAGATTTCCAAGTATCTAACACCATTGGATTACAAGCATAGGGTCTCACGTTGATTTTGGCATTTTGCATTTCGACATTTCGGCATTTCATAATTTCTCTGGTGAAGAGTCTCTACTCTTCATGTTACGATCACCAAAAAGGATCTTAACTTTTTGCTAGCTCCTCCCTCTCACATGACCACAGACGGTGACCATAGCCTACACCAAAAGGTGTTTTCGCATTTCAACATTCTTGTGGTGAAGTGTTTTGACACTCCAACTCCTGGTATCCAAAACCTACACTAAAAGGTTTTTTTCACATTTTGGAATTTCACGATTTCACATGTCACGAATTCCTATTGGGAGGCATCTCGACTCTCCATGTCGCGATCTCCGGAATGGAGTTTAGTTGTTAGCACCTTTTTCAGAATTTCGATGTTTCGCATTTCACAACTTCGGGACTCCTGTGATGAAGAGTATCAACTCTTGAGTCCTCCAACTTTCAGTATCCGAAACCTTTGATTTCCCGGTCTGTGAAACTCCAAAAATGGAGTCTTTGTTGATGTGCCTGTTTCGGGATTTTGGCATTTGGCATTTCTCAACTTTGGGACTCCTGTGATGAAGAGTCTCGACTCTTGATTCCTCTAACTCCCCGTATCCAAAACCTGTGATTTCCCGGTATGCAAAACTCTAAAAATGGAATCTTTATTGATGTGTCTGTTTCAGAATTTCGGCGTTTCACATTTCGCAACTTCGAGACTCTTGTGATGAAGAGTCTTGACTCTTGACTCCTCCAACTCCCAGTATCTGAAACCTTTGATTTCTCGGTCAGCGAAACTCCAAAATGGAGTCTTTGTTGATGTGTCTGTTTTGGGATTTCGGCATTTCTCAACTTCAGGACTCCCGTGATGAAGAGTCTTGACTCTTGACTCCTCCAACTCCCAGTATCCAAAACTCCAAAATGGAGTTTACGCTCCTGATATTTCCATGCCATCATCGCTGCTGATCTTCCTTGCATGCCTATTTTCCATTGTTGTCTCGCAACTTTAAACCTGCCAACGTCGTTACCTTGACTCCTAGAGTTTACGCTTTTGAATGGGATCCAACGATCACTTGTTGAACTTGCCATTTCCATGCCATTATCCCTGTATTGTTGGTCATGATATTTTCCATCAATGAAAAACACGCATACTCTGCACTCTGCATGCACCTCTGCACTATCTCTTCTGGTCTTTACGAGCTTACTCTATTGCATCTTCCCAAAATACTTCTGGTTCCCGCCTGACACATTATACCCGTACTCAAGCCATCATCGTTGTTGTACTTGCCATCAATGACAAGCATACGCTGCCTATAAAACATGCCAACAAAGTTTTTAGGGATCTCCATAGTTATAATATAGAAAAAATCTGATTCTAATGGAAACATGTGTAGTCCTTAGATAGAGATTTCCAATGGGATATCGTGTTCCTAAAATGGAGATTGTATGAAAAATTTATGACCCTGAGAAGTTGATGTACTAACTTACTGAAACAGGGCCCGCATGAATTTTGGTGCTTCATCTCCTAGGTTTAGGTTTTTGGATGTCTAGGGTTTTTGACATTCCTGATTATTATAAAAAGGGGCTTAAAGAATCATTGTAATCATCTTCTTGCGAATTAGCGTAACAGTCACATGTCTTCTCATAGATAAGCCACCACAAATCTAGCAAGCTTGTTTTTCGTTGCATTTTACAATTATATATTATTTCCTTATTGAATAGAAAGTAGTTTGACTTTATATATGTTATTTTGTGTTAAGCATATTTTGATAATAATTTGTATTCATTTTGTTTTTCTCATAAAATATCGATAAGTGGTATCAAATTGGTCTTCTCCTTTTCATTCTTAATGCATGTCCCCAACGAGGTCATGGTACAAAGAATTGGGTCTTGAGCTTGTTTCTCTTGAGGATAAAATCTCTTGAACATCCAAAAGACCTCTCATGGTGGGAAAAAATAAATAATATGAGACATGATATCCCTTAAGAATATTGCTCGAGGAAGCCCTCACACAACATAGGAACAAGATGATGGATAGTTTTACACAAATCCTTTAGCGACTACCAACAATCGACACATCTTCCTCAAATGGAGGTGTCACCCCATTCAAGGTACAAATAAACTTCTATATTCCTATATTTGAAGTTTAGATAGACGCATATGTTGTGGACAAATGGTTGAATCTGCTAGAAGGGTATTTATTTGTCCATAACTTCTCGAATAGAGAAAAAATTACTTTTGCACTCCTCAAATTCATTCCCCATATCAAATATTGGTGGGAAAATTTTTGTGAGAAAAATGAAGCAAAGGAACCCTCATTATTTATAGTCACGGTCACCTAGGAGTCCTTCAAGGATGCTATTAAGGAAAAATACTACCATGTTAGAAGTTATGATGACCTATACACAAAATGGACCACACTGCACCAGGAAAGAGACCAAGCAATACCTAAGCTCAAAAACATCTTCCATACCATTAGCATGAAGTTGGGTATCAAATATTCTAAGAGAAATATAGTGGTCAAGTATCGAGGCTTTCTTCATAGATACATCTAGGATGAAATGGAGTTTTTGGACATATCATCCATGGGCAAAGCCTAACTATGTGTTGTCAAAATTGAGCAGAAGCTCAAACAAAAGACACGACAATTTGGGCCTGTGAACCCGTCACAATAAAATCCATGAAATGGTGGCCCCAACCCAAAGAATGAAGGATAGAGAAAAGAAGGAAAATCAGTCTAGGCCGCAAGAAAAAAAGGACATCAGAAAGACAAAGAAAGATACTGGGAAGTGGTGCAACTTCCATAAGAGCCCCTGGAATAACATTGTTGATTTCCACTCAAAGAAGTCACTGGTGGATAAGGTGAAATCCTCTGAGTCAGATGCAGGTTCTGAGTCAGAACCATAAAGGGGGAGATGGATCGTTAATGAAGAACCCAGTGCTATCATTGGTACCACCAAGCTCCAACCCTTTTTCATTCACAAATGTGGGTGAAGGGTACCCTGCTACACTTTGACATTGGTAGTGGTATCTAGAAGAACCTCATCTTAGCAGAGGTTGTCAAGCAACTCACCCTATTGATAACACTGCACCCTCATCCCTACACCATCAGATGGCTCTGTCAAAGAAGCGACATCTACGTCAACCAACAATGTCGCCTGTCATACAACATCAATCCCTTCAAAGATGAGGTATTATGTGATGTTTACCCTCTCTAAGTTTGTAATGTTCTTTTGGGCCAACCATATTTATGAAAATTTCATGCTATACATGAGTCTAGGCCTCATAGTGTTATTATTAATTTTAACAAGAAGTTGTATAGGATTCCCGAGGTAAGCCCACCTAGTGTTATTTACTTTATCTCTACCAAGCAATGTAGGAAGGTCATATCTGATATGGGGAAGTTTGTCTTCTTCATGATTCACTCACATAATGAGAGAAAGATCATAGCCACATCTAGGGTCTCCACGATAGACCTCTCCACTGAACAGAAACAAGTGGATAATTTCATGGAAGAATACTCGAGTTCTCCTCACCTACCGATGTACCTCTACACTATTAGGTGAAGCACCCCATCAATCGAACCCTTGAAGCATCATTGCCCAATGGGTCAATGTAATACCTCTCTCTATTAGAGAATGACGAGATCAAGTGACACATCCAAGAAATTCTCCACAAGAGGAACATATGCTCCATCTCATCACCTTGTGGGAGCCCAATCGTGATGGTACAGAAGAAGTATGGAACATGGTGACTCTGCATTGATTACCAGGACCTGAATAAAATCACAACCAAAAACCGATACCCGATTCCCTGAATCGATGACATCCTTTATCAACTCATGGGATCCAAATACTTTAGTAAGATTGATTTGAATTCTGGCAACCACCAAGTCCCAATAGAACAGACAGATGTATGGAAGACCACCTTCAAGTCAAAGGAGGGTCTTTTTCAATGGTTGGTTGTGCCCTTTGATTTGAAAAATTATCCAACCACTTTCATGAAAATTATGGACGATATCCCATGACCATTCACCAATACTTTTGTAGTGTTGTATCTGGATTGTATCCTCATTTACAGCAAGACTTGGGTAGAACACTTGAAATATATTCAATAGGTTTTGCACACCCTGGGACAACATAAGCTATATGCCAACTTGGAAAAATTCTCTTTCGGCATGGAAAGGGTCCATTACTTGGGCTACATCGTTGATCAGCATGGCATACATGTGGATCCATCCAATATCCAAGTCATTCGTGATTGGCCAGCACCAACTAAAGTCACTAATATTCAAAGATTCTTGGGCCTTACCAATTTCTACCACAATTTCATGTTGGGATTCTACCATATTGCATGGGACCTCAACCAAGTAACTAGACATGGTTGTAAGGAGAACTTTGTGTGGGGCCAATCTCAACAACAAGCGTTCGATAAATTGAAGTACCGCTTGTGCTCAACCCTAGTACTTTGACTACCGAAACTGCAAAATCTCTTCAAGATTGAGACAAATGCTTCAAACTATGTTGTGGGTGTTGTTCTCACTCAGCATGGCCACCCTGTGTCCTATCATAGTGATACATTATCAAATGTTGTCCATAAATACCGTACTTACAACAAATAAATGTACTCCATTGTGCAAGTCTTCCACCAATGGAGACAGTCATTCACACTGATCATAAGCCACTGCAATTCATACAGAGAGAAGGAAAATTGCAGAATGACCACCATCAAAATTGGTCCACATACTTGCAATAATTCCAACTCAACATCAAGTATAAAACAAGAAGCACTAACCACGTCGCTAATTTCCTCAACAAACATCCAATCACGACACTCACCATGGTGCTAGACTCTTGCAGCCATGAGACCTTTGGATGTCCCCAACTCTATGAGACGGACCTGGACTTTGCCACCACCTACCAAATTTTTGGCACAAATGAAGTTGTCGATAATTTCCATCTCCAGGATGTGTTGTTGTGTCATTTGGGCCATATCTGCATTCCATCAAGTGAGCGAGTGAAGATGATCTTGGAATCCCACTACATTCAGGTGGAAGGACACTTCGGCATCAAAAAGATAGTGGAAATACTAAATAAACCTCTCAACTCGTTGAAAATTCAACAGAAGGTCAACAAGTATATCAGGTCCTAAACTGCCTACGCTACTGTCAAAGCGACCACTAAAAATAGGGCTTGTACACTCCTATTCCTACTCCTGACAGGCCATGTGAATCCATCTCAATGGACTACACGTCGGGCCTCATGTGCACCAAGCAAGGAAATGAATGTGTTTTTTTGGTTGTTGATCACTTTTCTAAAATGGTGATTATGGTTGCCTACAAGAAGAGCATCACAAGAAAGGCCACTGCCAAGATGTCTCTTCTTTGAACGAGTCTGGGTACATTTTGGAATCCCACAAACCATTTTATCAAATTAGGATGGTCGATTTCCTAGCACATTCTAGTCGAGCCTCTGGTCGCTACTGGACACGAAGCTCACCAAATCCACGACCTTCCACCCACAAACAGATGGCCAAACCAATGTCGTAAATCAAATGATCATGCATATCCTATGCACGTATAATTCCAAGAACCCTTGCACATGGGATGAGAGTCTTCCCTATGTTCAACATAGCTACTACTAATCCCTGCAGATATCAACTAGCCACAACCCCTTTCAAGTAGGGCCGGGATTCCAACCATTGGGTCCCAAAGATGTTGCACTACCCCTTGCGGTCACCTCGACCGACTCATTTCCTACTCCAATTAAAGCTAACAAAGCCACCAGGTTCATTGAGAAGATCTAGCACATCCACCAATAGGTTCAAGATATCCTATAGAAGTCCAATGACAAGTACAAGCAACATCATGATCAACATCAGGTGCATCATAAGTTTCAGGTGGGTGACAAACTTTGGTTTCACTTGCAGAAAGTATGCCTCACAGGACCCCATCGAAATCTTCTCCCACTCCATTATAGGTCATACACCATCGCCAAGTTTGTGAGTGATAATTCTTTTGATCTCAACATTCCTCCTTTCCTTGGCCTGCACCCAATGTTTAATGTGGATCTCCTTCGACCTTATTTCCCACCATTATTGGACACCTCAGAGATAGCAAAACAATTAACACCAACAGACCTCAACCTCGACTACATATAGAAGGCATCCAATGATCATATTGTGGACAAACAGGTCAAGGGAACTTGCCAACAAAGGATCCAATTTTATCGACTTGTTAAGGGAGGGCAACTCCTACCTCAAGGAAAGCAACTCACACGGGGCCAAATTCAACATAAATTTTCTCATCTAACGGGGGAAGTCAACGCAATGGAGAGAATTTTTTCCTAAGGGGGGAGGATTGATCCATATGGATGATGGTGGCCTCCCACCTATTCCAACTGACTCATTTTGGCAGTTTTCTAGTTTGGTAGTTTTTTCCTAGTTTTTGGGTCCTTGACTTTTGGGGTCGTTTTGAGGCCCTAAACAACGTTTTTATGGCTCGCCATACTTATACTCTAGACGAAGCTAGATTCTGATGGAAACATGTGTATTCCTCGGATAGACCTTTCCAATGGGATAGCATGCACCTAAAACAAAGATCATATGCAAAAGTTACAACCATGTGAAGTTATGTACTAAATTACCCAAACTTATGAACTTTTGGTGCTTCATCTCCTAGGATTAGGTTTTTGGATGTATAGGGTTTTTTATATTCCTCATTATTGTAAAAATTACTTAGTCACATTGTAATCATCTTCTTGTGAATGAGCACAACCGTCACATCTCTTCTCAAAGATAAGTCGTCACCATTCTAATAAGCTTGTTTAGTTTGTGTTAAGCATATTTTGATAATAATCTATGTTCATTTTGTTGTGCTCATAAAATCCGGATCATTGATTCTCTATAAATCTAATAAGATAAATTGTATATATATATTTCTAGAAACTTGGAAATCTGTAATTTGATTTAGCATTGATAAGACATTGTTAGTTTTCATAATCCTAGAAGTGGTTTATTTGTAACTTGATGGTATTTATTAAGGCGATTTCTTATATAATTGGCAATCATCTCTAAATTTATGTTTGTGAACAAGAATTGTTTTGTATTTAGACATCATTGAAGGATCTGATTACTAATTCTCCCTTATTTTCCTGCAATAGAATTGTTGTGTATCATCGTTGATCTGTAATATCATCCTTGAGATTGAAAATTTAAATGATATCAATGTTTGATCTTCACTTCATACTCGAGATTTGAAAAATAATTTAAAGAGGTATCGTCGTTTGATCTACAACTTTATTGGGAAATTTAAAACTTATTGGTATCATCGCTTGATCTGCAATATTATTCTGGAGATCTACAATTCAACTGGTAACATCGTTTTCGATTAAAATCGTTAGAAGGGCTGCGATATCATTCTGGAGATCTACAATTCAACTGGTAACATCGTTTTCGATTAAAATCGATAGAAGGGCGAATGGGGTTGTGGCTGGAACTCGGTTTAGCGATAGGGTCCATGTCTTTTAGCCTTGATTTATTTGTTTAAAAAATGTATTTCCTACTGTATTTTTCTAAAAGAATTGACCAACTCCGATTTACGGTTGTTTAATGTAGAGATTTTAATATTTGAGATTGGGTCTTCGGTGAAACTCTGTGTGAATTGGGTGAGTGTACTAGTTTTTGTATCTCTCCATCCATTTGACTCATTAGTGTTGTAGGTAGGAAGCTTCCAAATCGAATTCCAGACGCAACTGATCTAGATGGAGATTGAACCCCATTAGCGGAGAAGCAGCAGAGCCTGTTAATTAGTTTTACTCCAGTATAGATCGATATTGGCGCAAATACCCAGTTGAGATCGAAGCCCACCCATAATAGATCAGGAATTTAAGTGAATCTTTGGCCCATCGATAGGAAGAAAAAGTTCCTAAATTTAGAAAATTTTGGGATGCCCATCGACAGGAAGAAAAATTTCCTAAATTTAGAAAATTTTGGGATAGATCTCTTTTCGAACGAGTTTCCATATTACCTAGTTTCAAATCATTGTCATCCCATCACACACGAAATTCTAGCCATCTATCTTCTTGCTTTACCAGCATATTTTCTTTTTAAATAAATTAATTACCTTCGGTTGATGCCATTATTGTCTCTGCTACGAATGTGCTACACTTTTCCTTTTACCTCTGCTCTTTTGCCTTAACTGGATACATCAACTTAACTCTTAGTTTATCTTAGTTTGTCGTTCCTCTTATCAAATGCTTTCTCGTCTTCTTGTCCCTACATGTCAGTTGCTTCCTCGTTGCCTGCTTGTCCTTGAATTATATGGTTTTGCATGAACTTATAGATCCTCATAGAGCTATCTTGGCCATGGGTGCTCCTAAAGAGGTAGTGGAAGAGTGTTCTCAAAGTTGGTAATACTTACCATTGGATCCTCCAGTATATTATGTTGGTTTAAGATTTAGCGCTCAGTGGTTCAGATGATTCAGGGCCTTTCTCTTTTCAGATGATCCAGGGCCTTTCTCTTTTTTTGTTGTCAATGTATTCATGATGTTAATAATGACAATGCAGATTCTGTGTCTGAATTTGCGTTGTGAATATATGCTTATATTTTAATGCTTTGCTCGCAAGGTCGGCACTCTAGTCGTGTACCTAAGGATGGACTTGTTAATCTTCCTAAAAACTTTATTATAAAGGAAGGTACCTTGACTTTAATTAATTATCTTTATGATATATTTCATGTACTTCCTTTTAAGTATAGGTAGGATAACTTGAAGTCCTTACATATTGTAATCACGATGGACTCTTTAAATAGTATTGGAATTTTAAGTTAGAATTGAATTCATTGTGTACGATTAAAATAAGATGAGTATTCCTTAATTCCCTTCAAAGGAATTGTAAGTTGACTTGGTCTAATGTACTTTAAATTTCACAAATTAAAAAAAAAAAATTGAAGAAAACCAGAGTGTATTATTCACAACAATTGTTTATGACACAAAAATAATTATATCTTAAACCATTAATTATATACCTAGCAAGTGTATCATTATCATTACTCATTCTAAAATGATTGCAAGAGATATTAAGATTATCACATCATTTGTTGTTAAGTGTTGCTATTAGAATTAACATTTTAACTTTGATGTGTTAGTGGCTAGGCCTATCAAGGGCCATAGCCTCAGCATAATTTGTGTGACCCATTTATACAAGTATTAAACTATGTTTATAAAATATTTAACGATACACTCAAGACTTAAGACTATTGTACATGGGAAATGAACCTAGGGGTCATAACCCACTAAGTCGAGAACCTACGAACTAGTGTTGTCAAGTTCCATAGTAATATACCATGTTATACAAACTTATGAAAATCAGACCGATATAGTTGTGACCTTGTTAATACACCCATGGTCCATATTAAACATAAATTCATGGCTTTTATGCAATTCGAGAAGAATTAAAGATGGTAGTTACCCGGAGGGTCGAACCTAGTCTTAGGGAATTTAAGGTGGGTCGTATCCATTAATGGTGTTAGGCCAACTTTAATCTCCAGGTTTTGCAGGAACGCTCCACTACGGGCTTGCCACTTAGGCTGGCTTCACATGCCATAGTGAGGGTGGCGTACCTTCCATTATCCTCCACTATCGTGAGGAACAAGGTGCCTTACTCTATATTTTTCTTCCGCGATAGTAGTGTGATGCGACTCAGTGGTAGCATGGTAGTGATGGGGCGTTCGACCAGCTTTCCACAGGTGTGGTGGCCACTGTTTCGAGTTTTACTCTTGGCTCTGTGTAGAATGGTAACAAAGGGTGTTTATCCAGTTCCTTTCATGGCATGGTGGCCACTGTTTCAAGTTTTGTTCTCAGTTCTTTGTAGAAATGTAGCAAAGGGGCCTTTAGCCAGTTTCTCCACAGGTGTGGTGGTCACTGTTTCCAAGTTTTACTCTTGGCTTGTGAATGGTAAGTCTAGTTCCTCTGTGTATCTTATTCTACGTGCTCATCGTGTTGATGTAATGGTGTTATTTAGGTTTGAAGGAAGACATTTCTTTGTATAATACGATTAGCCCAATAGTTTGTTGTATAATGCGTTCTTTGTATTTCAAAAGATATTTGTACCATGCCTTTCATTATATTACGCATTTACCTATACCATGTATTACTGTGTTGACATAATCCTACACAATGCATTATTTAAGGTATGTTTCTTATAATGTATATCCAACGTTGAAAGGTTCTCTATACATGGGTAATTTCTTGATTTTTTTTGTTACTGTCCCATATGTCATGCTTTACCTCTGTAGAGAGAGTTGAGGTCGTAGGGTAAAATTCCCTTATGCATTTCACTTCACTGCTCCTCTGCCTTAAATGATTTCCCTTGGGAGTAAAAACATCATCTAGTTCAGGTGCTATGATTTTCTTTTTAATGGCTTCTAGTCTTCCAAAACCATAACCCGTTGGGTTCCTCCCTTGTTTTCGTGTGGTCGAAAACCCTAGTCCTTTGTAAGCATTTCGTTTGGTTTCGGGTCTGCGTAGAGGGCATAACCACACATTTTTTTGTCTGGTATATTACTATGTTCTTTTGTTCGACCGAATCCTTCATTCTAGTCGCGCTCTATATAAAAAGACAGTCTATATAAAAGTCACTCTATAATTTAAGAGTTAAGGAACCCTTCTTCGTTGAAAACTAGCAGTGATTCTCCTTATATAAAATTATATGTTGGTTATAAAAAAAATTGCCTTTATCAAGAAACAGAATGCTCTGTCACTTATAGAATCCCATGTCCATTAGATAGTGGTCTATGTTGTTGGTTGTTTGATCAAATCCGCCCAGTGAATGTAGATATCATTGCTAGTTAAAATTTACGATTTCCTCAAATCATAAAAGAATAAGTCTGATACTTTCATGCATTGTCCTTCTTGTTAAGGCCGAGGCCAAAACGCGTAGGAATTTCTCTTAATTTGATTTGCGTAATTTAATTTTAGATTTCACTCATAATAACATATTTCTCTAGTTTATTTTTAAGTTCATACATGTCGCAAGCACCATTAATTTTTTTGTCAAAAATATCAATGTGTAATATGAAAGTCAACTTTGTTTTATGTTAGCAATTTTTCTACAACAATCTTTAGCCCTTTGTATGTGGTTTCTCTTGCAAGATTTATTTAAAGTAATGATTATGGAATTGTTAAATATATTCTCTTATATATAGTCTGTGTTATAAATCCTCTCTGAAACTCTATAATATTACAGGATATTAAGTTATAGAACTTTCATTTAGAGTTTTGTTTATTGTTTTGATTTCCAGAGTTACAATAATTTTCTCATATATGTCAAGTGATGATGGGTCCCTTTTTCGTGCGAGGGATCCCATCAGGTGAAAATAGAACCCACTCCCCTCTCGGGTCTCGAATTGATGGCTTCGAAAGGAAGCGAGGATGCTCCATTACTACTTAGAAATCTAAGTTAAGTATACTTGATTCCTTTATTTGTTTCATCTATAATAATTTCACACATTAGTAAGTTACTAATTATTTTGTATGTTTGTTAGAGGTTGGGAGAACAATCAAGGCACTTGGAGGAGTGTGTGGCTTGTCCACAAAAGGTATTTAGGTTCAATATTTTTCCACCAGTCTTTGCAAGTATTCGGGGACAGTTTTATGCAGTCATTTAAATTTATTTTTTGACTCAATAGGGAGCTTTGGTGATTAAGGAACTCAAGCTGTAACATTTTGATCTTTGATATATTAATTGTAATAAAGATGTATATCATTTTTTGTCAAATGACCTATACTCTAATGTATCAAGTGTCTTTCTTTCATAATTGACAAAACATGTATTAGGATTGTTATTCTTTTGTTCAACATAACAATAGAAATATAATGCAATTTTGTTTATGCTTATATATATCTATATTCATGTATATAAACTAAGTTATTAAGAACATACTACTAAAAATATTTTACACAGTGGCAACCCATATCAACTAATATGGCTATACAGTTCTTTTTAAATAGATTTTGTTTCTAAGTATAATAACATAAGATATGGCATATACTATATAACATCGATAGTGAAAAATCATTAGCATAGCATCAACAATTTAAATACACATCTGAAATACATATCTGAAAAAAAGATGATGCTGGGAAACAAATGGAACAACCATGTTCCACCCAACTGAAGAACATAACAACCATAATCACTTGTCCTGATCACCCCCTATCCTGACCATGAGTCCATAAGGGAGAACTGAATTATCCTTCTTAGCTATAGTCACCATCAACAAATCATAAAATGTGTTTCCTCACACCACAATTTCTCATAACAACAAGAAATTCTCAATTCCTCAACATACTAAGCAATGTCCTCCCTCCCACATATGTTGTATTTATTCTTGTGCCTAGGTCTTTCCATTTCTTTCCCTCCTTAGGGAAATTCACATATTTACAAATCCCAGATTTTTAGGGGCTTCTAGTGGTCAAATTAAACTTCTTCCACTTGTAAAAATCAGCTTTAAGTTAACTCGAACATGTTCCCCATTCATAGAGTCATGGTCATCTATTTTTAACCTAATTTTTCCATTTGTCTTCCAATATTTAATTTATTAAACATATGTCTCATACATGTGTCCAATAAAAGAGGATAGTTGGGAAAGTCAAATATTTTCCCAACAATCATCAAATAACTAATTACATAATCCAAAATTCCAAATTAGGATTCTCCATAAATGACAAATTATTTCCAAATCCGAATTTTCCAAAAAAGGAAATTTATTTCTAAATTCAACTTAGAAATTATTTTTCTAAAACTTGAGGATATTACATTCTCTTCCCCTTAAGTACAACATTGTCATCAATGTTCATTCATCTCTGGGAATAGGATTGGATAAGAGTTCAACATCTGTTCTTCTAATTCCCAAGTGACTTCCTCAATACTAAACAGTTTCCATTGCACTTTTACCTAGGTGATGGCTATGTTCCAAAGTATTGTTTCTTTCCTGTCTAGAATGTGCAGAGGTTTCGATTGGAAATCGCCTTTGTTGGACACACCGACCACACTAAGAGGGGGGAGTGAATCAGTGTAGGGCTCTTTTTCAAACTTTCCTTCACAAAAATCCTTAGTTAGCAATCACCAATTACTCATCACTTATTATTGTCATTTATAACAAGTTAGATGTGAAAATATATCAACAACATATACCAGCAACATGTATCATCAATAATTCATCAACATAAAGAACACAACATGTATACACAATTCTTTATTTATTACGTACTACAATTCTTGGATTATCAACAAAAATTGAATAGAGTTACACTCCATAAGAGAACCATCTTTGTAATGCAAGACTCAGCTAATGAGAAGAGGATTCAGTCATCAACATATACCAATATGTCAACTGGAACATGACCTGTTAGTAGTGCAACACGCATATGTACGTGCACTACCAGTAGTTTAGCTCGCTTATGTACATGGTCTGTCTATATTACAACCTGCGTATTCCTTCTGAGCTCTTAGGGTTTTCTCTCCATGAAAAAATCATATCCTTTTCAGCCGTTAGTCACATCCACTTTTGTCTCTCACTGTCCAATATGAACCATAACCAATCACAACACATCTATTCTCTCCCACAACTTACTTATGCTCCTCAACCATACAATATAAATGTTACTTAAGAATGTATAAGAAGCCAATATACTATGGAAATCATATCAATATTGAACCATAAGAGTGCTTTTCACTCTATCAATCAACTGACATAACCATATCACAACAGCCATACAAACAATGCCTTAAGCATTCACCATATAATAAGAAAGAGTATCTATCAGGACAACTATGTAACCATACCAGAGTTTCCATGGAAAATCTGAGCCCATAGAATGCAGATCTGGAACTTGCTTCATATTTCAAGAACCTCGCATCAGCTCACACTCAAGTCTCCATTGGCATCCATGAGAACTTGCAATCCCTTTCTTGCTTAGAATAGATCTTCAAGCTATGATCTAGAGACAATTTTCACAAGAGACCTTTGCTTCTTATTTATACTCTCCAAGTAGCTTCCTTAGAAGCATCTTCTAGGCCACTTTGTCCACATAGTCACCTATGTCCAACTTTGTCCAATTTTCCACTTGTCCATGTATCCAATAACCACTTGACCGCTTAACCCATTTTCCTCATTTTAGGGTTAATCTTCTTATAACCACTTCCCATAATTAGAAAGTTATCAATTTACTTTATTATTTAAATAATTCTCCTTCACTTTCTCACCTCACTTTATTATTTAAATAATCCTCTTTGATTTTGTCACTTCACTTTAATATTTAAATAATCCTCTTTGGCTTTGTCACTTTATTATTTAAATAATCCTCCTTGAATTTGTCACTTCACGTTATTATTTAAATAATCCTCCTTGACTTTGCACTTCACTTTATTATTTAAATAATCCTCTTTGATTTTGTCACTTCACTTTAATATTTAAATAATCCTCTTTGACTTTGTCACTTTACTTTATTATTTAAACAATCCTTTTTGATTTTGTCACTTCACTTTATTATTTAAACAATCTCTTATTTTCAAGCACTTTGACTTCTTTGACCTTTTTGGGCTTCAAGCCAACATATGGGGGTCCTCCAACTTCAGAAGGCCATAACTCTCAAACCGTTAGGAGTTATGTGACATTCCTCATACCACCGGAAATGGAATGACAAACACTATCTATCTAGAATACTTTCACTGACAAAGTCACTAATCTTCATATCATTATTCCACAATTAAGCATTGGTTCTATAACCATACTACTAGGATAACTCAATCGCAAAGAATCTTCCGGTGAGGGATTTCACCATAAGGGAACCACTTTGGAGTTCACCGCAAAGCGTATTCCCTTGAGGGATTTCACCATAAGGGGATCACTTTGGAGTTCATCCATTTGTGCAACCATGACCTTTGGAGTTCACCGTAAAGAATCTTCCCATGAGGGCTTTCACCATAAGGGGACCACATTGGAGTTCATTCATTTGTACAACCATGACAAGCCAATAATGAGTCATCTTTACATCATTACAACTACAACACATTGATCTATATTCATCTATGCATCTCATCATATGACTCTGACCCCACTTGAAATCAATCCATTTACATCAAGGAAAATACATGATCCATCAATCACTACATCAATATATTATAACAAGACATTGTTCCTTTGACATCAATCCTTTGGCATCAATGACAACATGATCCAACAATCTCCCCCTTTGGCATTGATGGAAATACCAACATTGATGTCAAGACCAATCATTGATGGGAACATGTAGATAAGGCATTTATCTACATCAATAGGCTTCTCAATCACATCAATGTGACTATATTTTCCCCTTTGACATCAATGGAAAAGGGTCATTCTCCCATTGGGGCTACTCCCCCTACCTGAACTCTCCTTGGGGATTCTCCCCCTGTGTGAATGACTTTGATATTCCTCTGAATAATCTCTCCCCATTTTAACAAGGGATATCACTCTAATGTAATGTTGAAGATATATAGCTCATTCTCCCCCTCTGACCATCACTCCCCTTGTAACAACAACTCTATTCTCTTTCTCCAAGTATAGGTCTCTTTTTCAAGTATTTATCCTTGCATATGATAAATCTCTCCTCCTAGAATTATGAGAAGAATAATTATTCCCCCTATGGGTATGTCTCCCCCTATCTTCTCTGCAATATGAAAAATATGATACCACTATTATATGCCTCTACTGCAAATTCTACTGTTCAAGCATAACGTAGATCCACTGCTCTTTCTATGACAATCCTTGGACCTATCCATGCATATAATATAGTCTTTCAACATTCAACCATATATCACCACCATGCATACAAAAATTATGTATGCCAACATGTAATCATGAAAACCTACAACAAACATGTCATACCCTGCAAAAAAACATGTCATACCCTGCAACATAGAGTTATACCATCATACCATTCTACAACTCGTATTAATAGCTATTTTCCCAAGGATTTTTACCACAGATACATGGCCTGATGCACAAACATTTTGTGTATGTACGCGACCTATTCATAGTTCAACTTGCATATGTATGCTATTGTTACCATTGTAACCCATGTATGCTTCTGAATATGAAAACTTGAGCTTTCATTAAGGATGCCACTTTGTTCTGATTGATCAATCTTCTTCAACCACTCCTGAAGGTGTCCCTACTTCTCATAAATTCAACTCCGAGCTTCCATCTTTTAAAAAATGTCTCCCTTCATAACTTCATTCCTTCTTCTAGTCATTCTCTATGACGTCCTCATCATGGACTTTCTTCTTTTGTTCCAACAATACTGGGATTTTTGGCCAAATCCACTATAGTTGTAGCCAGGGATGATTTTAAGGATCGAAATTTATTTTAAAATGTAGAAACCTTGGCGAATATTACTTTCTTTCATATGCCAACTATAAATGTTTGGTGATATTTTGTAAAAATATTCAAATTTCTAAAGATTTTATATAGTTTTTATAAAATTTTGGCGATTTTTCAGGTAAAACAATTTTATCCTATAGAATTTGGGCGAATCATTTTTAAAATAGTGAATCTTGTTTTTGGAATAACCATGGAAAATTATCCCATGAGCGAAATTTAGCCCCTAAAATCATCCATGGTTGTAGCATCTCATGGTGTGACAATGAGCAACAATGTGTCCTAGTTGATAACATCTCCAACATGTTAGGGTGTTATGAAATCTTTCATTATATCTCCTTGCATAAAATCTTCATTCCAAAGCTTTGTGACCATATTCATTACATGAGTAACATTTACCATGAAAAACATTTTCATACCTTTTCTTTGGTGTCCATCTTGAAGGTGTCTTCAATTTTCTTTAAGACGTAAAGATGGCTTCTTGATGTCTCCCTTTCTTTGTTCTTTTGAAACCTTCCTTCCCTTGTGTAGATGATTGACTTGCAACATTATTTACATCCTTTGAGAGTGAGGGACTTACCTCATCCTTCTTTGAAGTGATTGCTTCAACATGTGTAGCTTCCTTCTTGTATCCAAGACCTAATTTATTATTTGGTGATCTTTGACTATCCAAGATCTCATTCAAAATTGTTGAGCTATTCAAGAATTTGTTTGACTTCTCTACTTTCTTTCTAAGATCAACAACTTCAGCTTCCAACATATGACATGACTCATCCTTTTAATTTACTTGATTCTTTAGTAATTCCTCTACCCTTTTGGCTTCTTCAATTTTTGTCTTGAGATTAACTTCAATACTTTTGATAATCTTATCATCTAGCTTTGTATTCTCTTCTATTTCATTCTTTAGTATTTTGATCTCTTCTTCTTTTTATTCTAATTGTGTCTTTTTACTTTCTTCTTGTTCCTTGAGCATTTCCTTTAACTTCAATACATTCCTTTGACTCTTTTTAAGAAACCTTTTATTGTTATCAGAAAGATAGTTATATTCTATGTAACAATGGCCATAGTTGTATTCAAATAGACCCCATTCAACTTTCCTTTTAAGCTCTGATAGTTCTCCTTCTACTTCTTCCATGGGATAACTATCTTTTAATTCTACACATACTATCTCTAGATTTTTTTCTTCACTTGTAGAGAAATATTCAACATCATTACGTTATGAAATATTGAAATGAGGGGATTTTGGAGATTCTTTACCTTCATTGATCTTGATGGAGTTGTCTTTAGTGTCTTCCTTCTTTCTTTGGTATGTCTCCTCTAACTTTAGACATAGATCCTTGGAAGAAGTGCATTGTCCTGTGATCTCTTTGATAGAACTTGAGAGTCCACTATGAATGGTCTTGAGAGACAATGCATAATTCTTTTATTCCATTTGAGATGCAAAATTTGACTTGTTGTTCAAAGGAACTGATCCACCAATAGCTTATTTCCGAACACCAGCTCCTATTTCCTTCAAATGCACTTTCATTTATATTCTCCATGTACAATACTTTTCCTCATTAAGGATTGGAACTTCATCATCCATTTGTGTGTCCATGTATCTCCTCCAAGCTTGTTAAGTCTTATAGTGAAGGCCCACTCTGATACCAATTGTTGGACACACCGACCACATTGAGAGGGGGTGGGTGAATCAATGTAGGGATCATTTTCAAACTTCCCTTCACAAAACTCCTTAGTTATCAATCACCAATTAGTCATCACTTATTACTGTCATTTATAACCAGTTAGATGTGAAAATATATAAGCAACATATACCAAAAAAATATATCATCAATAAGTAATCACCTCAAGGAACACAAAGAACATAATATGTATGTACAATTCTATTTTTATTACGAACTAAAATCCTTGGGGGTTATCAACAACAATTGAATAGAGTTACATCTCCACAAGAGCACCAGCTTTGTAATGCAAGACTCATCTTACACAACTAAACACCAACTGAGAAGAGAAATCAATGCTCAACATATACCAATCTGTCAATAGGTACAAAACGTGTTAGTAGTGCAACACATGTATGTACACGCCCTACCAGTAGTTAAACTCGTGTATGTACGCAGTCTATTTGTAATAAAACCTGCGTATTCCTTATGAACACTTGGGGTTTTATCTTCATGAAAAACTCAGATCCTCTGCAACCCTCAGTCACATCCACTTTTGTCTCTCACTGTCCAATATGAACCATAACACATCACAACACATCTATGCTCTCCCACGACTTACTTATGGTCCTCAACCATACAATATGAATGTTACTTAATCATGTATAAGAAACCAATATATTATGGCAATCATATAAGTACTAAACCATAAGAGTGTTGTTCACTCTATCAATCAACTAACATAACAATATCAAAAAAAAACCATACCAAGAATTCCTTAAGAATTCACCATACAATAAGCAACAGTATCTATGAACACAACTATGTAACCATACCAGAGTTTATATGGTATATCTGAGCCCATAGAATGTAGATCTAGAACTTACTTTAGACTTCAAGAACCTGGCATCAACTCACACTCAAGTCTCCATTGGTGTCCATGGGATATTGCAATCCCTCTCTTCCTTAGAATAGATCTTCAAGCTATTCTCAAGATATAATTTTCACAAGAGACCTTTGCTTCTTATTTATACTCTCCAAGTAGCTTCCTTAGAAGCATCTTCTAGGCCACTTTGTCCACATAGTTATCTATGCCCAACTTTGTCCAATTTGCCACTTTTCCATGTATCCAATAGACACTTGACCACTTAACCCATTTTCCTCATTTTAGGGATAACCTTCTTATAACCAATTTCCATAATTATAAAGTTATCCATTTACTTTATTATTTAAATAATCCTCCTTGACTTTGTCACTTCACTTTATTATTTAAATAATCCTTTTTTATTTTGTCACTTCACTTTAATATTTAAATAATCCTCTTTGACATTGTCACTTTATTATTTAAATAATCCTCCTTGAATTTGTCACTTCACTTTATTATTTAAATAATCCTCTTTGATCTTGTCACTTCACTTTATTATTTTAATAATCATCCTTGGCTTTGTCACTTCACTTTATTATTTAAATAATCCTCTTTGATTTTGTCACTTCACTTTAATATTTAAATAATCCTCTTTGAATTTGTCACTTTAATTTATTATTTAAACAATCCTCTTTGATTTTTTCACTTCACTTTATTATTTAAACAATCTCTTCTTTGCAAGCACTTTGACTTCTTTCACCTTTTGTGGTTTATATGAGGGTCCTCCAACTTCGTAAGGCCATAAATATCAAACCCTGAGGAGTTATGTGATGTTCCACATACGACCGGAAATGTCTTGACAAGTAATATCCGTTTAGGATAGTTTCACTAAAAAATTAATTGATATTCATCTCATTATTCCACAATTAAGAATGAGTTCTTTAACCATACTACTAGGATAAATCAACCACAAAGAGTCTTACCATGAGGTATTTCACCATAAAGGGACCACTTTGGATTTCACCACAAATCATCTTCCCAAAAGGTATTTCACCATAAGGAGACCACTTTGGAGTTCATCCATTTGTATAACCATGACCTTTAGAGTTCACTGCAAAGCGTCTTCCCGTGAGGGATTTCACCATAAGGGGACTACTTTGGATTTCATCCATTTGTACAACCATGACAAGACAATAATGAGTCATCTTTACATCAATCCAACTACAACTCATTGATCCATCTTCATCTATGCATATCATCATATGACTATGACTCCACTTGACATCAATCCATTTACATCAAGGACAATACATGATCCATCAATCAATGCATCAATATATTATGAAAAGACATTGTTCCTTTTACATAAATCCTTTGACATCAATCATTTGGCATCAATGAAAACATGATCCAACAACCTTTTGGTTCCACCTACACCATGTTCTAATCAATGATGTGAGTAGGATCATGAATATATCTTTTTAGTAATGAAACATGAAAAACATTATGAAGTTTTAAACTTGCAGGAAGTGCTAGTTGATACAATACGGTTCCGATATGAGTTACAATATCGAAGGGGCCACAAAACCTTGGCACCAACTTGGAATAATTTCCTAGATTTAGAGAGCTCCTTCTCGCTTTGACTTTTAGATATACATGTTCCCTAATTTAAAATTATTGATGTCTTGTTTTTAGGTCTACATAGCTTTTCTATCGTTCTTGGGCCTCTTTTAAGTTTTGTTGTACCCTTTTTACAATTCTCTCTATTTCTTGGAACATTTTCGGTCCCATCATAATCCTGTCAATTGGATTATCCCAACTAATCACGGTCATGCATTTCCTTTTGTATAATACTTCGAAGGGACTCATCTTAGTTGATGTCTAATAATTGTTATTGTAAGAAAACTCAACTATGTGTAGGTAATCCTCACACTTAGTTGGTTTTGTTCTTACATAAATTCACAACATGCCTTTGATAATATGGTTTGTTCATTCTATTTTCCTATAATGTACCCCAAATTTCCCAAATAAAAAAAAAAATGTTAGGGGACATTAAAGTCGCTTGAATCTCCAACATTGTTTGCGACACATAGATAATCCATTAAATATATCTTATTTCTTTATTGTATGCATATATGTTTTACTTCTTTGTCATTACCCCTCTTAAAGGTCGAAGGAGATTTAAATTCAACTTGTATCTTACTGTTATATTCCATTATAGTGTCGTTCTTCGATTATAAATCACACACTTATTTGTATTGAATATTTTTGTGACCATCACCATCATAGCCCTTAGAATAACAACCAGGTCTATGTCAAGACATGTTATCCACATTTAATCTCATAATAGACTGTGTTATACAAGATATGAGCGCTCTAAAAAAATGGACACAAGATCAACAAATTGTAGACATAGTGTTGAGCTAAGAGACATAATTCCTAAGCGTTGGGATTTAATTTTACCCATAAAACATATTTCTTTATCATAGTGCAGTGAAATGTACCTATACATAATGTTAGTAACCCTACCTGACTATTAACATAGTTTTCGCATTCTAGGGTTAGCGCTAGGATTAAACATAACCCGTCATTTAAGTGTTTTGAAAACCCTTTTATGGTGGATGGCAGGTTGGGTATGAGCTTACTTTGTGCTAGCCTGTAGACATTTACTCCTGGCTTGGTCCATTAATGGTGAATCCTGCCCCGTACTTTCCAAAATTGACACTTAGGATATAAATCACAACATAGGCTCACCACCTCCCTCAACTTCACATGGAAGTGGTATGGGGCGTACCAGCCACTATTACTCCTCTAGCGAGGACCTCGAGGTAACACTTGTTCTTTGTTATTTCCCCTTTAGTTTGTAACACAAAACTACCCATGCATTGTATACGGCTAATGATTTGGTAAAGCTAGACTCTGGTCATCGATGAAAGGAGACAACGTACATCCAGGGATCTCTATGCACAAGGGTGAGTAAACATTCTATTGCATATGTTCTCTATGCAAAGTATTATGTCAATAGTATTTTTCGTCTAGTGCAATGTAAATTATTTGAGAGGTTTAATGTAATAGACCTCATGTTGTTTTTCTCTATTTGAGGGTTGACAATGTATGACAGTTGCACCTCTGTATGCGTTATGTTTATGGTTCCCTTTGTAAGTTGGTTGAAAACCTTTAGATTTAACACTCAGGTTTGAGGGTTATTTTGGTTTCCTCTCCGTTGGCTATAAGTCTTCAATCCTATAGTCGTTGTGGTCCCTTCCCAGTCAGACCATGGCCTGAATCATTGTTATAAATTAAAAGCTCTGATATTTCTCGTTTTATTTTATTCACCATTATAAAATTGTTATTATTACACTCTAGAATGCATCCAAATATCCCAAAACTTGCTACGCTGGTTGATGTTATTCAGACTTGACTGTTGTTAAACTCTGTAAGAAAATTGAGTATTTACATTTTGTACATGTATGGAAACATTAATAGAATTTTATTCATTTGAAATAACATTTGTTTGTGTACTCTGGCTGTAAAACAATTTCTCTACTGGGAAGAATTGTGGTTTGTCTTGCGGCCACCTAGACAACATCCTTCACTTGATCTCTTGTCTGATACAATTATAATATTAATTCATTTATGAAAGCCCTCTCCTATGTCAACCACTCTGCACTAGAAAAAGATCGGGTATCCTTGTTTAATCATCTTTGAATTTATGTGGAATGAAATTCATAGGGTTCAAACACGTTTTTTTCACAGTTAGACTTTAACCTATAGATTTGGTTCTTACTATAAATTTCTATGCACTCAGACTTTTTTATTTTACCTGTATGTAATTTTGTTTAGATTTAATGATCCTTCTATTGTGAATATACTCATGTCATATCTTGTGCACCTCTATGAATTCTTATTAGTTCAATAATTATTCATTGTAGTCATTACCCCAAATAGGAAATTCCAACTGTGTGATTACGGGGAATTAGATGATAGTTATGTTTAATCGTTTACCTTGCCACAGTCAACTCCTTCTGTTTCTTTGGTACTCTAAATAAGGTTTGGAGAATTATTACTATGTTTTTCCTATTTGATCACTCTATGCACGGTCTATTTTGATGATAACTAGTTTCACTTCTTTGCTTACTGTCGCTTCCTCTATTTTACAAATGAAACATTCTATGCATGGATATATGAAATTAATAATGGGCCCTTTCTATTTTGCGAGGGTACCCATCAATCGGTTTTGGGTCCACTTCTCCTACTCCTAGATCGTGGACAAATTTTCTCACAAGGAACCAAAGGTGATCTGGTTTTCATTGGAACTCAAGCTAAGTTTTGTCCTTGGCTTATTCTTATTGTTTTAATTCCATAGAATTAAAATGCAAGCACAATTACTAAACCCTCGTTTTCTTATTTTACAATTTGTGAAAGTTGGTGTAATTGGATGAACGAAGTGTATTACCTCGAAAGGTATTCGATTTCCATGTCCTTCCTTGACCAATCTATGTGTGCATTAATTTCAGTGACATACAGATTTTGTATATACTTTCTTAGAGCTCTGTTTATAATACAAGAGGTTATGGAGTTTTTGGTCTATGGTACTCCAACTGTAATATTTTGAATAATGATCGATTGAATACAATGGTTGTTTTTGCAAGATACTTTGAATTCTACTAAATCACTATCTTTTTGGGGTAATAAAGAATGTATTCAGACTGTTATTCTTTCTATCTATTCTCTACGGTGTTTGTGTATGTATAGATTTGAATAGAAATTCAAAGTACATATATTTAATTGCCAATAGGAACATACAAATAGTTCTACTATTTATTCACGTATGAGCACACACACACACACACACACACACACACATAGTTAAATATCTATGTACAACCATTGCATTTCAAATAAACAATATTTCCAGTATAATTTAACTATGATAAGACATAGTAAAATGTGTTCATACGATCCCTTAATAATTCATTTCACTTATGTATACACAGTCAACATATTCCTAACAAACAATAACCATAAATATAACATTGAAACGGGAATATAAGATAAGATACATATCTGAAACCTGATGTTGGAATACAAATGGAACAACCACGTTCCACCCAACCATATAATAGAACAATCAAGTTCACTTGTCCTTCTCACCCCCTATCCTGACCATGAGTCCATAAGGGAAAACCGAATGATCTTCCTTAGCTATAGTCACCATCCACATATCAGAAAAATCTTTTGTATCACACTAACAGTGCTCATAACAGTAAATATTTTATTTTCCAACATACTAAGCAACGTCCTACCTTCTCCATATGTTGTTTTTTATATGCATCCTTGTGCCTGGGTATTTCCTTCCCTCCTTGGGGAAATTCGTATCTTTACAAATCTATTATTTGTAGGGGTTTCTAGTGGTCAAATTCCACTTCTTCCACTTGTAAAAATCATCCTTGAAGTAACTCAAACCTGTTCCCCAGTCATGGAGTCATGGTTAGCTATCTTTAACCCGGATGTTCCATTTGTCTTCCAACATTTAATTTATTAAAAGTTTGTCTTACACATGTGTCAAAATAAAAGACGATAGTTGGGAAAGTCAAATATTTTTCCAACACTCATCAAATAATTAATTTCAACAATCAAAATTCCAAATTTGGGTTCGCCATAAATGGACAATAATTTCCAAATCCGAATTTTCCAAAAACAGAAGTTTATTACAAAGTTCACTTGGAATTTAATATTATAGAATTTGAGAATATTAAATCATCTCTCCCTTAAGTACAACACTGTCCTCAATGTTCATTCCTCTCTTAGAATAGGGTTGCATAAGATTTACACAAATCTTCCTCAAATTGGCTGATGTCTAGTAGCTATTATTGTAAGAAAATTAAACTAAGTGTAGGTACTCCTCCCATTTATTTGTTTTTTTTCTTACGAACATTCCTAACATGTCTTCCACAATATGATTTGTTCATTTAGTTTTCCCATCTGTTTGTGGATGGTGGCTTGTGCTGAAGTTAAGGTTAGTATCTAATCCTGCAAACAATTCCTTCCAAGACGTTGACATAAATTTGACATCTCTATTGGAGATCACCATATTAGGAATTCCATGCAATATAAATATTTCTTTCATAAAAATTTCAGCAATATTAATTGCTTTATAAGTAGATTTCACAGGTATAAAATGTACAGATTTTCTAAGTTTATCACTCACTACCATAATCGAGTCATTTTTCTTTTGAGTCTTAGGAAAACCTATGATGAAGTCCAAAGAGATAATCTCCCACTTCCATTTTGGTATAGGTAGAGGTTGTAGCAGACTGGCTGGATGTTGATGCCATCCTTTACCTGTTGACAATCTAAGAACTTAGATAAATATTCCGTTGTTTCACTCTTCATTATAGGCCAATAAAACAATTTTATTAAACATGTTATCATTTTTTGGTATCCTCAATGACCAGAATATGGCCTTTTGTGCAATTCATCAAGAATTGTTGATTTTAAGTCAGTAGAATTAGGTAAATACAATCTGTTTTTGAACCTTAGAAGTCCATTTTTATCTAAACTCAGATCTATTTTGTTCATTTTTTCTGCATTTCTTGCAATTATGTTGTTTTTTTGATATACTTTTCATCATTACTTCTTGCAAATTTTATTCTTTTTTCAATGTCATTTTCTTCTTTGCTAACACTTTTCTCATAAAGTTCATTAGACCTTTGTCTTAGAGCATCTGCAACTTTGTTTTCTTTACCTTTGATGTGTCATACATCAAAATCAAATTCACTAAAAAAGTCCAGCCATCTCGCTTGCCTTGCGTTGAGATCTAGTTGACTGAATAAAAACTTTACACCACTATTGTCTGTTAGTAGCAGAAACCTTCTCCCCATTAAAAAATGTTGCCACATTTTCAGAGCATGAATTACAGTTGCTAATTCCAAATCATGTGTAAGACAATTTTGTTCATTTTCTTTCAGTTTATGTGATTCATAACAGATGACGTCTCCATGTTGTGTTAGAACACCTCCCAAGCCCTCTTTGCTTGCATCCATGAAAACTGTAAAATATTTATCGAGATCCCCTACCCTTAGGATAAGTGTTGTAGTTAACAATATTTTTTATTTATCAAAGTTGTCCTCACACTTTTGTGACCAAGTAAATATTACTCCCTTTTTATGTACGGATGTAATTGGATAGGTGATCTTAGAACATCCTTCGATAAATCTTCAGTAATAACTGGTAATTACTATGAATGATATGATGTCTACTACATCCTTAGGGATAGGACATTCCATAATGGATTTTATGTTTTCTAGATCAACTGCAATACCATCTTCGGATATCATGTGTCCTAGGTACTATATCTTTCTTTGGTATAAGTCTCACTTATCAAACTTTGCATACAACTTATGTTTCCTTAAGGTCTGCAATACTATTTCCATATGTTCTTCATGTTCTTCCATTTTTTAGTAAACTAAAATATCATCGATAAACACCAACACAAATTTATCCAGATATTGATTGAATATACTATTCATCAAACACATAAAGGTTTTTGGTGCATTAGTAAGACCGAATAGAATTACGACAAACTCATAGTGTCTGTAACATGTTCTAAATATTGTTTTATTTATATCTTCATCTTTTATTCTAACTTTGTGACAACCAGACCTTAAATCTAAATTAGAGAAGATACTTTCTCCTCCAACTTAGTCAAACAGGTCGTTAATTTTGGGTAAAGGATACTTATTCTTGATCGTCATATTAATTAGTTGTCGATATTCAATGCATAGTCTCAAGGTCCCATATTTATTTTTAACGAAGAAAATTGGTGCTCCCCAGGATGAGACACTTGGTCTCATATATTATTTATCTAGCAGTTATTGTAGCTGAAATTTTAGTTATGTTAATTCGGGTAGACTCATTCTATAAGGTTCATTAGATATCGGGGAAGATCTAGGTAGTTTATCGATAGAGAAATCTATCTCTCTTATTGTAGTTAGTTATGGTATTTCGTCCACAAATACATCTCTAAACCCATGTAGGACTGCAAAGTCCTATAAAATGGGTTTTTTTTCATTTTCTAACATATTAGTTACCTGAACAACATAAACTTGGAAACTTTTGTTCATACATTTCTTAAATTGCATGGTTGATATCTATCTAGCTGAAACTAGTTTTTTGATCCCTTATATCTTCCTAAAGGTGTTGTTTTCGTATTTGTAAATAAGTGCCTTTTCGTAACAGTTTAATATGAATTTATGTTTCTCTAACCAGTCCATTCCAATGATTAAACCGTAAGATCCCAAAGGTAAAATGTTCAAATCTAACTTTGTACTTTGACCATCCATGCTGAGTTCACATTCATGAATAAAATCTGTTACTGTTCTCTTGGTCCATGTTGCTAACTGTACTAACCAAAACTTAGCATTCTTTACTTTCTTGAGCTTTTTTAATTCAACTAAATGAGGAGTAACATTTAAAAAACTTGTGATCATAACCTGTTAAACCCATAAATCCACGCAAGATTTTGAGAATCTTTGGGTGAGGCCAATCTTGCATAGCTTCAATGTTTTTAGGATCCACCTTAGCATTGACCTTGCCAACAAGATGACCCAAGTACTCAACTTTTGAGGAATCAAAAACACATTTATATTGTTTGAGTAAAAGTTGGTGCTGAGAGAGTAGATGGAGAACTAGATCCACGTGAGCAAGATGGTTTTTCCAATTTTTACTATAGATGAGGATATAATCAAATAAAACTAAGACAAAATGACGGAGAAAAGGAAGGAATACATGATTCATGAGTACTTGGAAGGTGGAGGGAGAATTACAAAAGCCAAAGGGAATGACCAAAAATTCATAGTGGCCCTCATGAGTTCTAAATGGAGTCTTAGGAATGTCTTCCTTTTTCATATGGATATGGTGGTAGCCAGAACGAAGATCAAGTTTAGTAAAGCATTGAGTGCCACTCAATTCATCCAATAGGTCATCAATGACAAGAATGGGAAATTTTTCTTTAATGGTGAGTTTGTTGAGGGCGTGGAAGTCAATACAAATGTGCCAAGAACCTTATTTCTTAATTACCATGAACACAAGTGAATATTAGGGCCTTGTACTAGGGTGAATAACACCTACGTGGAGTAGATCTTGAACAATTTTTGCAATTTAATTTTTTGGGGAAAATGGGTGACGATAGGGACAAATATTGGGAGGAATGTTTCTCATGACAAGGGGAATGGAATGATCATGAACACCACATAAAGAATAAGTACCTGGGGAGTGTAAAAAACCACTTGATGTTTAGAGAGGATGGATTGGAGGTCCTGCGACATAGAGGGTGTCTAAGTTGCTTGTATGGAATGGAGTTGGTAAATAATTCCAGAATGACCTTTTTTGAGCATATTTTTCATGCGATGGGAACTAATGATCTCCAAGGAACCGATGGTGATGCCTTGGAACTTATATTGTTGGTCATCCTAGTCTAATTGCATGGTTAATTCCTTATAATCCATGAGAATGGGACCCAAAGTCCTTAGCCATTTTGCACCCAACACAATGTCACAATCACCCATGTCAATATCAAACATATGATATTTCATCTGGTATTCACCAATTTGGAGACACGGATTTTCACAATACCCTCCACATTTCATTGACCTACCATTGGCAATCATGATTTTAAAATTATTGACTGCACAAATATAGAAATTAGTTTCTTGGGCAATGCGACAATGAATAAAATTATGGGTTCTTCTACTATTAGCAAGAATTATGACCTTTAGATGCTTGATGTAACCAATTATCTTGAAGGTGTGGGGAGCAGAGAAGCCAGTGAGATCATTTAGGGAAATGACTAGTTCTACTTCGGGAGGGTCTGAGAGAAGGTTTATGTTAGTGGGTTTAGGTGACCCTTACATAAGGGGGGCCTCAAAATACTCTTCTAAAAAATACTCTGAGATGACTATAAAAATATTTTTCTCCATACACTTGTATCCCGGAAAATATTTGTCATCACAATTATAACAAAGGCCTTTGAGTTGGTGCTCATCTATTTTGGTCCTAGTCAATTTCTGTATCTTTAGTGGAGTAGAAGGAAGAGTGGGAGTTATTGGTTTAGTGCAAGGAATAAAGGAGGGTTTTTGGTTTTGAGAAGAGACAACCTGTTGTGCTTCCTTATTTCTTTCAGTAGCATCCATGCAACTCTGAGGTCGAGCCATGAGGACATGAGCATGAATATCATCCTTGAGGCCACTAATAAAACATTCTCAGAAAAAATCATCAGACATTCCCTCTGTATGAAAATCCAGATGCTCAAAAACAGCTATAAAGTCTTCCAATGTGCCAAATTGTTTCAACTTTTTCAAACAACCTAAATGGTTAGTGTCAGTGTCAAAGCATTCATAAAGATCTGCCACAAAGTGTGTCCAAGACACATACCCTTGGTGGACATTTTTTCTCCGTTGCCACCATTGTCAATGTTTTTTACCTAGATGGAGAACACCATACCAGAGTTTGACCAACTCATTTGTAATTCCATACAAAGAGAAATAATGTTCCATTTGAGTTACCTAGCTAGTGGGATCTGATCCATCAAATTTGTTCACATCCACACGTGGAAGGTGTAGGTCATGCTGAAAGTGATAGGGATGAAAATTTTGGGAATGAGAGAAAGTTTTAGCTCCGGTATGAAAAGGTGGTTCAGATAAGAGAAGATCTACAAGGATATGAAGCTTGGCATAGATCATCGTAGCGATAGATTAAAGCTAGGTAGTAATGTCTTGTTTGAGCTCTTGTTTGAGTTCTGTGATTGAGGCAATTATGGAGGAATGACTATTTTGATTGATGGTGGCAATATTGGCACTGAGATGTCTCGCTTCTTGTTGGTTTTTTGTGAAATTTGAGTACAAGGTATTGAAGTGATCTTCCAAGTCTTGGCTATGGGTATGGGCCATGATGACGAGGGAACATGAAAAGGGGCAGGTGGGACCACACAAAAAATGGTTTATGGGTGAACTGTATCACAACGATCAAGTCGATGAGTTGAATCCAATGGGGTAAAGACCAAATAAGGATGTTGGAAGTGGGTCAGGTCCACAAGAAAAAAAAATTGCTAAAAAATGATAGGTATGAATGTGATAAGGGTGAAGAGAGCAATCCAACGAAATAGGTATCAAATAATGGTGCCAACAAGATCTAAGCTTTTTTTTTTACCCCTATGGAGTTATATTTCGATCTGAAGAATATTGTAGTGATGAAATGCCCAAATGCTCAATAGGTAGAAATGTGTAGTAATTTCACAACTCGAATGTAGGAGACACAATTGTACCACAATAGATATTTTATTTTCTATTTTTGTTCCCGTTCCAAGGGTTAGGTATTCAATGGTTATACAGATAAGGGTTTTCCCTTTGCTATAACTCTCTAATATACATTTGGGGTCCAACAGTAGTACTCTACCGAATATCTCAGGGCAACAACTAAGGAGGCTTGATCATGCCCTTAACCATACTACCCGACTACCCAGGTACTAGAAGTATCTTCCCAAGTGTTGTTCTTGGTGGAACTATAGTAGTTAGGTGGTCAATCGGTTCATCTATGGAGGGATTTAGGAGATCTAGGTCGATCCATATACATGTGTTGTCTGATGTGCTACCACTCGAAGGGGTACTAACAGGGGTTACAAGGGTGGCCAACATATGTGTGCTTAAGTACCACCTGTATTTCTTGTGTGTATGAATCCCCGAATGTGGGTTTATGCGTGTAATGAAAAATCTCTGTAGCTTAAAGATGTTGGAATACATCTCTACCTTGTAAAAAATTAACCCACAATTTTCCACCAAGGAAGGTGCTCTGATACCAATTGTAATATTATAGATATATAAAGTAAGAAAAACATAAATAAATAGATAGAAATGGTATATGAACAACAATATAACCATAAAAATACTAGAATAATACCAAAATGATACCAGAATAATACCAGAAGGAGCACTTTGATTGCTGAGAGAAATGTTCACTTGCCTCTTCGAGGGGGCAACATCCAGCAGAGTAGAGCTCTATTACAATAATATCCAAGACAAAAAATTTCATACCCTCAACTCCTATTTATAATAAATATGTCTATCAAAATAACCATCTAGAGGAAGATCCTTCTAGAAGAAGAATCTTATATTAGGTGTTCTTAAATTGGACTTATTCTTCCTTATTTCTAGGCCTTATTAATATTGACCTTTATTACATGGAAATATATTATTATACCTATAGGGGTTAGGTCCCTAACACAGTGTCCTCCCATATGCACTTGAGGAACGATTTCTCCCATGTTATTAGTAAGATTAAGCATCAAATTTCCACCCAACATAAGGTTAATTCAGGGAAGTCCAAAGGGGACAATAGTGACAAAAGAAGAATTGTCTCTCAAATTGGAAAATATGGATTTTGATTTATATGTTGTGGTTTACTTGTTGAGGACAGTGGACTAGATAAAATTTTGGAGAACAAACTATTTTTTGGGGTATTGTGAATATTGACATATTTTGGATATAATTTGAATTTTTTGATATTTAATATTCAAATTTTGGAAATATTTATGGGAGCCACAAGGAGGCATGTGTTTTATTGGTTGTATAATTGTGTTTATTTTTTGTAAAGAAATAAAAGGGAGTCGCAAGGGGTCTCACCTACATAGTTATTATTCAATAAAAATACCCTTAATTATTATTATTATTATTATTATTACTTCCCCTAAACTAAAATTAGTTAAGTTTAATTAACTTAACTAAATGAGGTAGTTGACCTACTTCAACTAATTTGGAATGCACAAAGGATAAATCAGAAGGAGGAACAAGAGGATAAAAGGAGGAGAAATCATACTAAGGTTTTCTCTTGAGTTTTATTGAGATAGTTCATTTTTCATTCATTCTTCAATTCATTAAAGGCCTAATTCTCTTTTTGGCGAAAGGGTCCTATTGTAGACAACAAAGTTCAAATATGAACCATATCTTTCAAATGCTTGTTTCAGAGGTGTTGATCTATATTTGATATTCTGTGTAGACTTTTTTTTTATGAATTGAGTTTCATGACTGATAAAGGATATTGTGCAGAGTCAAGTGGGAAGCAGTCTATGGCAAGATGATCCATATTTTAAGGTTTAGGTTTTACTTATTGTCAAAGTCCTTTTGTATGGTTTTCATCGGGGATATCTAAGTTTGACCTTGGTCCATGCCCCCATAGGGAGTTTTGTAAAAAGAAATATACTTTTGATTTCTTGGAATGAAATAAAGTGATTGTTATTCTCTCTCATTTCTGTTAATTTGTGACTTGGTTATTTTTTCTTTTGATCTCCATATTTACCTTCTACAATTTGTGTATGTTAAGAAAATTATATTAAAATGTTATATTTCGCAACAATATTTTTATTTAAAAAATCATCCTAAGCCCTTGTAATTAATACTTGTGGATTGTGAAATACATTTTGAGGCTGTAAACATAAGGTAATATTCCCAACTATCTT